>JARVZY010005621.1:0-29169 GCA_030686995.1 Artemisia argyi | reverse complement strand
CATAAAAAAATCCCATGGGTTGCATGGAAAAATGTCACTGCCCCTATTGAGTCGGGAGGGTTAGGGTTGGGTGGTCTTCATGAAAAAAACCTTTCTCTACTTTCCAAATGGTGGTGGCGTTATCGCAATGCCCCAAACTGTTTATGGAGCCGTGTCATCTCGGCAATTCATCTTTCAAAAAAGAATTGCTCTATTATCCCTCTCAAATCTGATCTAGGTGGGGTTTGGAAAGCAATTGCCAAGCTAAACTCCCACCTTGATCCTTTTGATCTTCGCTTGGAGAATTTAATTGCAGGTGTTGTTGGAAATGGAAACTCAATTCGCTTTTGGATGGACAAATGGATCGGTGATAAACCACTCTTTCGAACCTACCCGGATTTGTTCAAACTAGAAAAGTACAAAGGCTGCTGTGTAAGTGAAAGGTGTACCGGTGAAGGGCGTTTCTCTCAATGGGAATGGTCATGGGCAAGGCCTCCATCCTCCCCAATCGAACTACACCAACTCCAAGATATGCTTTCCCAGATTTCAAGGATTAATCTTACAAATTCAGAAGATACTTGGTCCTGGAAACACGACCCCTCAGGTAGCTTTACGGTTAAATCAATGCGAACTATGCTCCAGAACTCAACCCTTGGGCCACATAACTGGGTCTTCCCCTGGAATCGCATAGCACCCCTCAAAGTGAACATCATGGCCTGGCATAAACCGGCTCGCAACAAAGGATTGCCTACTTCAACGCAACATCCCTATTGCCTCTTCCACATGCTCCCTCTGCAATAACCAAGAGGAATCTGCACTTCACCTGTTCTTACACTGTTCATTCGCGGATTCCTTATGGTGCTTCATTCTCACATGGTGCAAACTATCCGTTGGAAAACCCTCAAATCTTAGAGAGCTGCTCGACTTACATAAAGACCCACAATTTACCACCGAGAAAGGGAAATTAATCAACCTCATCATCCTCGCCTACTGCTGGATTATTTGGAAGATTAGGAATGACCTCACCTTCTCCAACAAGCCTCCATCTCTCCGTTACGCAGTTAGAGAACTCAAAACGCTCACCTTCCAATGGATATCAAACAGATCCCCTAAGCTTGGCATCACCTGGTCACGTTGGAGCTGCTTTAATTTTTAATTTGTTTTGTTTCTACTGTAATTCCATTATGACTATTTGTTTTTTTTCTCTTGTATCTAGCTTCTCGCTAGCCCCCCTTTTTTTCTTATATAAGAAATTTGATCGTTCAAAAAAAAAAAAAAAAACAAATACTACCACGTGACTACGTGCCATTTCACCACCATGTACTTTCTCACCTCCCAATCCACTTACCCTTTTACTCTATTTTTTCTGGTGAACTAGACTATGCAAAATAGTTTCGACATTAAAATACACTTGGTTGTTAAATAACTTGAAAACGCTGAGGGCACTCGAATGATTTTCATGAGGGAACTGGTCATTATTGTTGCCATTTAAAAAGAATTTCTTATGTATTTTGAGTATTTGCAAGAGGTTGCCCCCACTATTGAACATGTGGCTCCGCCCCCGGCCACCATATATGACAAAACTAGAAACAAACTCTTTAGCAAATTCATAATTCAATTCTACCGGGCCATAAGTTTTTCCAACCAATCATATTCCATTGTTGACCATTGATTTTTCATTAGTCAAACACAAAGTAGTTGACGGCAATGAATTACATCAAATGAACATTTTTTTTATTTTTACTTTCTTTTGATTGGCGGCAACATGTAATGAAAGAAGATTCCAGCAATCATAAACTACAATTTTTTATTTTTATTTATTTATTTCTCTAGGTAGCTCTTGATACTATGTAAAAATCAAAGAGAGAAAATAAATACTACGTAATATATTGATCAAATTCAACTAACTATAAAGAATAAAAGACATTAAATAAAAAAGATAAATATGAAACATTAACTATTAATCGGGCTTAAACAAGTGAGTCGAGCCTATATGCCTTATTTACTTACATGTTTCACAAGATCATCTAGTACAATGTGTTTCACAAGATCACCTAGTACATTTCTACCCAAATAACCCTCATATTATCTACCCACTATCAGCCTGCAACACAATGGACACTAAAATGGCAATCTCTTTCATTGTTTCCTTTCTTATCCTCTTTCTTTACTTCGTGTTTCACAAGAGAACCAAAGGTCCAAAACCTCTAAACTTGCCACCAGGGCCGCCAAAGTTACCTCTAATCGGAAACTTACATCAACTGGTTGGATTACTCCCACATCGTGCATTTCGAGATTTGGCTAAAATATATGGCCCCATCATGCATGTCCAACTGGGAAAGGTTTCAGCAGTTATTGTTTCATCGCCTCGACATGCAAAAGAGATACTTAAAACCCATGATATTGCCTTTGCAGACCGTCCCAAAACTTTTGGTAGCGAGCTTGTGTTGTATAACAATACTGACATAGCTCTAGCTCCCTATGGAGACTACTGGAGGCAAATGAAAAAAGTTTCCACCTTAGAACTCCTTAGTGCCAAAAAAGTACGATCATTTGGTCCGATTAGAGAGCAAGTGCTTGACGGTTTCATGGAATTTCTCCGGTTATCTTCTGGGAAACCAATAAATATACACAAAACGGTGACAGAGCTAATTAATAATGTTGTTTGCATGGCTTCATTTGGGAAAAATAGCAAACACCAACACGCCCTTTTAGAGTTCCTGAAAGAATTTGCAAAAGTACAAAGTGGATTTTATGTGGCGGATCTATTTCCTGATTTTAAGTTTCTTTATGTGGTTTCTGGACTGAGATCAAAGTTAATGAAGCTGCACAAGACTCTTGATAAGATATTTGATGACATATTGGAGGAGCATGAGCGTAGAAGAAATGACAGTGAGGTACAAGAGGAGGATCTTCTTCAAGTTCTTCTTAAAATCAAAGAGGAGGGTACTCTCGAGTTTCCCATCACGAACAACAACATCAAAGCCATTTTTGTTGTGAGTCGGTTTTCTATAGCTCTGAATTTTACCATCATCTTTAAACTTTATGATGTTATGTGCTACGTACTTTTTAGGATTAAACAATTCTATTAATGGTAATTATAATCTTAAGACATTCATTTATATGGCTATAATTTAGAATTTTAATGTCATAGTTTAAACGGGTTAGTTAAAATTGACTTATATTTTGGGACAGAAAAAGTAGTTTACTTTAGTTTGATATAGTGTGTTTTGTCCATTAGTAATACTCCCATAAGATTGATATTTTTTATTTATTTATTTATTTATTTTGTCTACCAATTTTCCTATAGGCGGATGGACAATTTTTTCATTATAGGGTGACTTTAAGTGCGCATGAAGTTGATATGCACTTAGGACTTTATGCGCTTAAGTTTGTTTTTTAGTTAGAAACTTTGTCTTATCACGAATTCCTGTAGTTAGAACTTCAAGCACACTTAAGTTTGTTTTTTAGTTAGAAACTTTGTCTTATCACGAATTCCTGTAGTTAGAATTCCTGTAGTTAGAACTTCAAGCACACTTAAGTTTGTTTTTTTTGCGCCTATGTTTGTCTGAGGAATTTTGTGTCTTAGGAATTTAAGACTCAAGCGTGCATAAATTTGATATGCACCTAGGACTTTATTCGCGCATAGGTTTGTCTTTTTTGAATTTTGTGTGGTTACAAATTTTAAAAGCGCGCATGAGTTTTATAGTTTTAAAGGTGCATAAGGTTTTATAAGTGGGGAATTGCTACAACCACACACAAACTCCCATACAAAACCCCCACTCGCTGACGTGTGAGCGGGTGATTGGTTTAATCAAAGACCCCACTCACTAATTAAACCAATCACTCGATGACACATCAGCGAGTGAAGGTTTTGTGTGGGGATTTTATGTGGATGTAGCATACCCCTTATAAGTGCGCTTGAGTTTTGACTTATTCTAACCGCGCTTATATGCACTGTTATATTTAATGCGCGCTTACTAGTTTCGAAGCAAAAGTTCATTTTCGTAAATTATAAACATACGGCTCATTTTGTTAATGTCCTACTATAAATGTTCATTTAAGAAATTTTCTCTAACTGGAATCATTCGGCTAAACAACAATATAAAATACAAGTACCCTAGCAAAAAAGATTTGTAGTGTTCCATACCATATAGTTGTGTGAGTGTGAAATTCAATGTTGTTGTAGTGATGATTCCGTCAAGAACAATTTGTTTGAATCTAATAATATTGTAATGTCCTTTTCGTCAATTGATAGAACAATGATATGGTTGGCTGTCCTCTATCTAAAGAAAAAATAGTTTTCAATATAGGCAGAGGCGGAGCCAGTAGGGGGGCTGATGGGTGCTCAGCCACCCTCAACTGCTCCAACTTGTCCGACTTCTAGTTTGACTTTCAGTGCATGTTTCATGGAGTTTTTATTTTGGCCCCTGCTAAAGGCCCAACCCTTTAAGCAACACCGCTGTTGAAGCATATACTTCGTTGCAATTATGCTCATCGGAAAATGCACTGTTGAAGAACCAAAACAAGTTTTGTTTTACGATTTTTTTATGGTTTTGTTCTTTCCTAGACTGCAAACTACGAAAGAAATATATGTTGGTAGAGAAACAAAAGCAAGAAATAGTTACTTTTACAATAGTTATAAATATATATCTGGGTGTCTGAAGAAGAAGTGAACTATGAAGGATAAATTGAAATCAAGAGGAAGTAGCTAGAAAATATCTTTGGGTAATACTATAGTAGTAACCTGATCACGTGAGTACACATAGAGAGAGAGAGTTTTTATCAAAATTTCTTTGGAGAATGAGAAAATCTGATATAAAACATATTATTCATTACAGTATTTACTTTGATTTAAATGCTTTTTTTTTTTTTTTTTTTTTTTTTTTTTTTTTTTTTTCTAACAACAACCCAATGGGTGTTGTTTAAGCTTACCATAATTAATAATGTTTCCGAATATGAACTTACTTATATTAATACTTACCATACTAAATTCACTTATTCATGTATTTATTGAAATTATGAATTTATATTTGAAAACAATGTTATTTAAGGTAAGCTTAAACAACACCCCATTGGGTTGTTGTTAGCAAAACCTTTTTTTAAAAGACTAGACGAGTACCCGTGCATAGCAACGGGATTTTATAGCGACAGATAGTTTATTGATAAAAAAAGTTTATAGGTTATAAGCGAAAAATAATAAAAGTTTGAAGATTTGGGAATTAAACATAATATTTTGAAACCCGGTTCGACCCGGGTGGTTTAACTGGTTGAACCGTTTCGGTCGAAAAACGGGTTTGAAGCGTCCCGGGTCAACCCGGATTGTGTTTTAATTGGTTGTATTTAATTTGGTAGATATACTTTTAATTGGTTGTACAATGTGAATAAATCATTGTACTTTTAAGTAATGGATAATGTTTTGAAATCCGGTTCGACCCGGGTGGTTCAACCAGTTAAACCGTTCCGGTCGAAAAATGGGTCGATTTAAACCGGGTCAACTTGCTAGGTTGGGTCGAAAACGGGTCAAATTAAACCGAGTCAATTTGCCGGGTTTGAAGCGTCTCGGGTCAACCCGATTTGTGTTTGAATTGGTTGTATTTAATTGGTAGATATGCTTTAATTTGGTTGTATAATGTGAATAAATAATTGTACTTTTAAGTATTGGGGTGTTTTAATAAGAGTATTAATTACATTTCATTTTCTCTCTCATTTGACCATTGTTGAAAACTCAACATTTCACTTTTGACCATTTTTTCATTATAGGTAGTATAGATGTCTTTTGTTATGTTAATAACTAAATTTTAGCTATGTTGGATTAAATAGTTAAGCTTAGAATCTTTTATGAAAATAAATTGATTTGTAATTGGTTCGAGTTTTATTAACTTTAATAAAGAAAAAATACAATACTTTTAATTCCATAAGACTTGATCATTATCAACACTTGATATGAGACACATATTTACCGGTTCGATAATTGGTTCGCTAAATTTTTACTACTATATTGTAAAATCTGAGCCCCCTCAATCTGGCTTCGTCCCTGAATATAAGTGCCTATGAGTATGTAGAATAAACATGTGACAAGCATGTGCTTATTAATCATGACTTCATCGCAACATAACTTCCTTTTTACCTTGATCTAGGACATCTTTTCAGGAGGCACCGACACGTCTTCAGTAACAATCGAATGGGCTATGACAGAACTGATGAGAAACCCGAGCATTATGGATAAGGCTCAAGCGGAAGTGAGAAAAGCTTTCAAGGGGAAGAAGAAAATAATGGAGTCAGATATACAAAGTTTGAGCTATTTGCAATCGATAATAAAGGAAACTCTAAGGCTCCACCCCCCAATCCCTATGTTGCTCCCACATGTATGCAGGGAACAATGCCAAATTGATGGTTTCGATATACCTGTCAAAATGAAAGTGATCATCAATGCATGGGCATGCTCAACTGATCCCGAATATTGGAATGATGCTGAGATTTTCAAGCCAGAGAGATTTGAGAACACTTCCGTCGATTTCATGGGAAGCAATTATCACTTCATCCCATTTGGATCTGGAAGGAGGATGTGCCCAGGCATAACTTTTGGTATGATAACAGTCGAGTTTTTTCTTGCTCAAATGCTATACTATTTCAACTGGAAACTCCCTAACGGATTAAATTCTGAAGATATTGATATGGCGGAGGGTGATGGATTAATAGCAGCAAAAAAGGTTCACTTACATTTAATCCCCACCTTTTATGTTCCTGAACTCAGTTGACTAGCTAGTCGAGCCTCATGTAATATATTTATAACCGCGAATAAACTGAGTCAGTTTACTCTTTCATTAACACTAGTTAACATTTTACTTTACTACTTTCAGAGAAGTTGGCTAAATGTTGAGTACTATATATAACAAAGCCTTCATATCTATGCCGCAGTACCATATGTTTAATGGGGGCAGTTTCCTTTAAGCTAACTACAAACTACCAAGATGATAGTAACATAATGATCACAAAGTACAAACCAATCAGTCCACACTACTTGTTAGTAGAAAATTCAGGGGTATTGTTTGAGACGGGCCGGACTTAAAGGAAACGGGAGTTTCTAAAAGATCCTGAGAACTTGTTTTCAGACTTGTTTTCAGCTTAGTGTTGGGTCTTTGTTCTTTGTGAGATAGTGTTTGGCTGGAGCTTGTTTTCAGACTTGGTTGTGTTTAGTATGGCTGCTTTTTGTTGGCCTCATAGTAGGGTAGGGTATCCTTTTTTCTGTTTTGCTCCAGGTCCCATTTTGCTACAATTTCTTAGTTGTAGCTTTGGTCCTCTTTTTGTTTTGCTCTTGTTTGGTTTTAATACATGTTGCAGTTCAAAAAAAAAAAGATCCTGAGAACTTTGGACTAAGTGATAAGTATTAAGTATTTATGATTCCTACTAAGAAAAGAAAGCACCATCAGTCTCACCGTGGGAGGGGGATCCCACAATCGGCCTCGGGTGTGAGATTAAGATTCTAGAGAGAGAGAGAGCGAGCAATTGTATATGTGTGTTCTTAGCTAAAAAAATCTTACCTTTTGTAGCGTTATCCCTTTGTATTTTCAGGCAAGAAATTTTGTTGTGTTTTGGGGATCACGGAGTGCAGCTCATCCTATTAACTCTTGGGTTATAGGATGTTTGCCTTGAAGTCATGCCCTTTGACTTGCTTTATGTTCGTCAGTCATGCAATGCGATTTGGGAATGTTGCCCTTGTTTGGCGCATTGCCACCTTTCCCTATTTAACAGGCATATGTTTGTTCCATGATCCCCAGATTATATTTCTACTGTTGGTGAATTGTGGGCTTCCCTAGGCTTAGAAGGGACTAGGTCCCGAGGTTTGTTCATAATTTATGAGCAACACCCTTCTATGGATCACATATTTGAAAACAACGACGGTTTCTTAGCAGCACGTTTTCTGACTTATGGGACGTCTGGTGGCCGACCGTTCATTTTCTGCGTGAGTAGTGAAAAATAGACCTACAAATAGGCTCAATACATTCATAGTTTGACAAGTGTTATACACACATTCTCTCACATCATTAACCACTAATCAATTTTTCATTTCCACCAATCATATTTGTAGGTCTATCTTTAGGTCCATAAGTTAGACCTACAAATCATTTTCCTTTCTGCATAAATCCTGACCGTCCATCTACTTCCATCGTGACTTACCGAAATATTATAATTTATATGAGAACAACTTTGAAGTGGCCACGCCAACCTTCTGAAAATTGAAGGTTTTACTTGGTTTGAATCTGTGTGGCGGTGAGTTCAAACATCGTGGACAAGTCGGCCAAAAGGTCGAAAACCATGGTTACCCAAAAAAAAATTGAACTACAAAACATGAAAATAGAACATTTTCATTGAATTTAGCTAAAATCCCCCCAAGCTATTTCTACAAAATTACTCTTTTCAGAAACTATTACATCTCATACATCAGTAAAAAAAATTGAAATAATTGTCAGGAATTTTCCGGGTATTCAAAACTTGTAAGACTACTCATGAATGATAAGAACAATGTTATGAAGTTAACCAAAAACATCTTCCGTAAAAGAAATATGTTGATTATCATTACAGGGTTCGGTATGAGATTGCAACTGCTCATAGTTTAGCTGTCTTGCAGCTTCGTATAAGCCAATGCCAACACTAACAGAAAGATTTAGACATCTTACATAAGTTTCAACCATTGGAATTTTAAGTGTACCGCCACCAAGTGGTTCATTTTTGCAGTCGTGCAAAGCTTCAGGTGGTAGCCCAGTTGTCTCTGAGCCAAACACGAGCCAATCCCCTCTCCTATATGAAAAGTCCTGCATACATCCAACTCGAGTTAATAATATTTGAGTCATCTATATTTTGAATTGCATACGTATCATTCTCTTTTTGTAAATGCTAAACGAAAGAACTAACAATGTTTCAGAAAATTTGAAAATGTAAATGCAGAAAGAATCCTGTAGCCGGCTCTTCACACTTTTTTGCAATTCGTTTTCTATGCATGATTCATGTTTGTAGTGAAAAGCCAAGACATATAACCATTTAGAAGGTGACCACCAAGCTCTTCAATTTCTATTTATTAAGGTCACCCAACTATTATAACTATACAGAGCTAAAAATGTTATCAGTTAGATTCGGTACATAAACGAAAATGCATACATTGGGTATTTGGGTGACCTTAAGAACAAAGTTGAATCTCCCTATACATTGTTCTTATTGTTATAAAAATAAAAAAAATAATAAAAAAAAATTAAAAAAAAAAATAAATAAAAATAAGTGAAATAGAAATAATAGTGAAGCAGGTCTAATTTGATCATAGTATGGAAACCGCAAGTACGATTAGGGAAAAATAAAATCTCAACTTACAGAATGAATGTTTGTCCCTCTTTTTGTAAATGCCAGCAGCCTTTTTTCACCGTTCTGTAGATCACAGACAATTTCAGTCACAGAGAACAAGTTATATGGGAACATGGCTGAACAAAAGCTTGAAGATTTCAAGTACCTGCTGTTTGAAATATTCACGAAAATCTGCCCACGAGTTGTGCACTTTAACTACTACATATCTGACGTGATGATCAAGGGTAAACCTAAATGAGTGTGAATTCTAAAGCACAAAGTGAACTCAATAGTCTCCAAAAAGCAGTCGAAATACTTGGAGCACAGAAAATTACTACAAGTGGTTATACCCACAGAGGCTATTTTCTTAATGTAATAAATATAATTACCAGAGCTGTATTACTATATTAATGGTAATATAAAGTTATTGAACAGAGCAAGTAAATAAACTTTGAAACTCGTTTGACCCATTTGATCTGTTAAAGATTAACCAAGTTTTTATTGTTCACTCATCCAAGTATAACCAAAATTTTCCCATGTCTAGATAAATGGGTTGAAATTGCAATATCTGCAAAGAACATACAACTTAAAACAGCTATGATGCCCACTGATACAAATTTTAAGTTTTAACAAGGATACGGCCAGTAATCAAGTCCAGCTCGCTTTAGCTTTGTATCATCTACTTCAAATCCCAATGGCTGAAGTAAGAAAAGTTGTAAGAATAGTCTGAAAATGTTGGAGTAAATGAATGTCTAGAAGTAGAACAACAGAAGTAGCAATACCTCAACCAGGTGCAGCCCAACACCTGAAGCTGCACAACTTCGAGCAATGCAACCAGTGTTTCCAGGAATCTGAAAAGGATCCATGAAGCTTTAGAAGCAGCTAAAGGCCTAGAGAAATGCCTAGGGATGCCTGTAAATTAGTATGGACCAATTCTACGACCATAGTTATTATCAAAGTTATTGAGCATTAACCATGAATAATTTCAGTTTAATGCCTGAGCTGTGTCGGTATGCATACTTTCCTGCAAGGGGGATAATTTAAATGAATCCTGAATCAAAACTTGCTAATTTCAGCGCAAATAAGCCTTTATCCAAACATAGTCAAGCAGACTGATTTGAGTCGGATTTCAGTATTTCACAATAAATAAATGAAAAAAAGACTTTTAAAAGGATGTCAATAAACTTCTCAAGCTACAAGCCCCCTGCTAAACCATTTTGGCAACTGTGACCAGTTTCCCCTAATATATCTACAATCTACTTCATTTCAACTCGATTGTTGGATGGAGTGATTTCGTGTCAACGCATTTATAGCTGTGTCTTGGTAAACTTTAAAAAGAGGATATGCGAAGTGTTTGGAAACCCTAAGAAGTTTTATAGCGAATGAGTGTGTGTGTGATAAGGTGGTATGAGTTAGGGTTTGGTTTTGAGCCGTTGATTTTTGGTTTTAAGGATCGGACGGTGGAGACGAGGGGATTGAGTGAAGTTGGGAATACTTTTTTTAATGCTAAAATGGTCCTTGATATATTTTTTTGCTTGTAGAAAAACATAACTAACAAGTTTTTTACAACAAACAAATATAATCATGAGATGGAACTCGCTAACTACATACTTGGATCCGTTTAAATTACGTAGTAAATCAGCATATTAGGTTTTATTGTAAAAGCTTATGAATAAATGGGCTTTTGATTTTAATTAAACCAAAGTTATAAGAAACTTGTTTTGTGATTTGTGAACGTCATGTTTGACTAAGCTTGAGAGGATATTAATCTGCTGACTAGCTTTGATAATGCATATATGTTTAAAATTTACATAAAGTGCGTCTTTTGATAAGTAATGTAATCTATTTACATAAACCTTTCATCTCGACACTGTTTGCATGATTTAGTTGCAAGTTTGTGACAATTAGTTTAATATTGTATTACCACTCTAGAGTTGAGTCAAGAGGTGTCATTGGTTACAAACCGTAATTTATTTGCCACTAGGAGAAGAAAAGAGATTTGAAATTTACTAGTTTAATATATATTATACGAATATTGTCAAGAGGTGCAAGGTTTGCCAATTACATACCCTGAAAAACTAGGACCTATCACAACCTTGAAGTCATAAAAGGAAAGGAATGGTTGGGTTCTTACAAGTAGCAGCTACTCGCTCTAATAACTTGAACTAAGTTTTGATCATCTCTCACTGTGCCTTCCTAATCGAGAGTGAAAGCGACTCTATTACCTAGACTCCCATGGACCTTGGAAATATTTAAATTTGTTCCCTAAAATACCCTATTTCATGAACTGCTGGTAGCTCTTGACCAATTGATACTATTAAAAAATGTCTCGTTTTAAACAAATTCCAGCAGATTTTAGTGCTTCGAACTCCTTATCAGCAAAAAATAAAGCTAGTAACATTCAACCAACTAGGTAACTACAACAACAACAACAACACCCAATCCTGTCTGAGCGAGGTATGGGGGAGGTGAAGTGTAGACAGATCATACCCTACCCTAAGGTAAACCCGAGAGTAGGGAGGCTGCTTCCATGAAGACCTCCGGGAAGTGACGTGTGAGAGTGCATGTGTTCAAATATATGTGGATGTGTGATTTTGTACAGTTGCATGAATAGAGAAACTATGAAAGTATATAAGCATATAAGCATGTAACGGATAGCAATCATACAGGGCGAACAACAAATACCATCATACAACTCAGAAATATGCACACATATAATCATCCAACACATGGAAGCATAGCATATATTATAATGAGTGCATATAGTGGGGAAAGGGATACATGCATGAGGGCATAAATACAGGGAGGGGGGGCATAAACGCATAAACTCTTACAGACAAAAAGGGCCTATAATAAAATATAGTTCTATGTCCTAGGGGTGCAGCGAAGTTCAGAAAATATGCTATGGGCTCTATACCTACAAGCAAAGGCAAATATATACAGGAGATGCCACAAAAAATCGCCTAGTTATGGGTCTATAACATTCCACCAACCGAACACATAAAATTATCAATAAACTTTGAAACATTAGGTCTTCCTTAATCTGGGTTTGGCTCATTCCAAATCTGATCACAAGGACCCCATAATACCCCTATTAGTCATCGTCATACCCACACCTAGCATCTCGTGTGCATCCGCCCCTTGAGCTTGAGATAACCAAAGAAATCAAATGGACAAATGGGTATGAGATGCCAAGTTTTAGGATGCTTATAACTACCTGGGGTCTAGTAGGGTCCCCATGGTTAAATCAGTTATGTGCCAAACCTAGATAACGGAAGGCCTTCTGTTAACAATCAAGATGCCATCTTGGAATGTGGCAACACGTTCGATTAGTTAACTCACGTTGAGCAATATCCTTTTCGGTCAAGAGGGCTAACATGGGGTCGAACTGATTTTCGGGAACAAATCTAGGAAGGTTTCCAATATTCCCTTGGAGGGAGCTAATGGAGCAGTTTCTTGCCCTCGATCATGGCATGATATCGAGTGAGAACTAAAGAAGATATGTGTTATTAGCAGACTGTGACGGGCAGTCTAACGAGGCTAAGAATAAAAACAAAGTTTGGAAATGAATAGAAGTCATCAGATACGACCAAGAAATACTTTATGATATAAAAAAACTTATTCCAAATAGAATTATAACAATCATAAACGCATATAAACTTACACACGACAACAAAACAATGTCAATATCCACTACATAAAATGGTCAACCATAGACTCTACACATCGTATCTTCTTTGTCAAAACAAGTTCAAAAACAGTATAGAGAGCAAAATCTTGTAAACCCAAACCAACATCACCATCCGAAAATGCGTAACTTGTAAGTAAATGCAACAATTTGCTATTCTATCAACACTAAAGAAGTAACAAAACTATCATTTCCTAATTTACCAAACTATAAAGGGGTATTTGTCTTGGCTTATTTGATGCACTTACGAGCTTATTGAAATTTTGATAAGCTCATTTTATATGGCTTATGAGCTTGTCAATTTGAGCTTATAGCTTAAATAAGCTATAAGAAGTAAATAAGCTCATAAGCCATAAAAAAATGAGCTTATCAAAATTTCAAAAAGCTCGAAAGCGCATCAAATAAGATAAAACAAACACCCTTTAAAACCAATTACATTACCTGAGGCGAAACCAAGACAACTTGAAGAAGTTTACCATCAGAGACCTTGCTACCAGCCACACCACTAATCCCATGAACCTTACTTATTTCAGAGAGGGAACAAATGGGTGATGCTTGAAATTTCTTTTTGGCTTGAAGAATCAAAGATTGTTGAAGACGAAATGGAGCTGAGCACCGAGAGTAAAACGGCGTCGTCATAGTGTTTAGGGTTTTATAAAACCCCAATGTCTCCATTTTTTAAAGGTTTTTCAGTTGAACTAGTTTTGTGTTTCTGTACTTGTTGATGATAAACAAATGGATTTTATGTTCATAAAAAAAAAAAAAAAAAAAAAAAAAAAAAAAAAAAAAAAAAAAAGGTTTATGGAAAGTTGTTTGAGTACTAAATTTGGTCCCTTGAGTATCATTGTTTCTAACTTTCTCCTTGTAGTAACCTAATTGTTTTTAGATGCTTATTTAGAGGTTAAAAGGGGAAATTTGGAATCGCAAATATATGAGGTGAGCAAATTTGCCATCTACAGTCATATACACACTTCACAAAATGATTGTGATACTTCAATTTATTGTTTATTGACATTTATACCATTACATCATTTTTAGTTTTTTACTCATTTTCATTCGTATGAGAGTATAAATGTAAAAAAATTATAAACTAAAATGTGTTAATCATTTTGTGAA
Organism: Artemisia argyi; assembly: GCA_030686995.1. Lineage (NCBI taxonomy): Eukaryota > Viridiplantae > Streptophyta > Magnoliopsida > Asterales > Asteraceae > Artemisia > Artemisia argyi. The sequence goes on along the minus strand of JARVZY010005621.1, from coordinate 15,050 downwards.
GTGTGCAAATCACCTACCATTTTTTAAAGAGATCTTATTTATTATGAAAAAATGGTGTGAATTTGACGTTAAGGTATCGTTTGTTTTTGTTAAAAGGTTTTGAATATGAATCTGATTTTCACATCTTAACCTAAATATATAAATTTTGAATTTGATTTCAACTTAATGTAAATAAGGCTAAGAAATTTGAATCTCACTGATATGACACTGTTTGTATTTGTAAAAATATCTGAATGTATTAGATTATTAATGTTGACAATTAAAATATAAGACAATTTTTATTAGGGGTGAAAAATTTTCGCCCATCACAAAATATGACTTGACACCGATGCAATAATAAACAGGCTAGGTTTGTGGTTGAATGGATGGTCGATATGGTTAACACATTTAATAACAGGTCGGGTTTGGGTTGACATTCTCAACCCATCAAAACATGTTTTGGTTTTGGTTTAACATTTCAACATGAATTGTCACCCCAATTATTAATTATCATCTTGTACATCCTTTATTTATCAAATAGTGTGTGATGATTCTCTTTAAACGTACATTTTATATGAAAGTGAACAAAATATAAAAAATAAAAAGAAAAAGAAAACTAAATATAGAAACATAACAAATAAACACATAAAAAGGCAAGTTATGGGACATTAAGAGGTGTAAGACACCCTCTCAATATCTAGTTCAATAAGAGATTTTTCTTTTTACCTCTTACCCACTAAGAATTAAAAAATAAATAAATAAATAAAACTCTCTTATTCTTGACCGCCTCTTAATAACATAGAGAAAACAAACACACTTTTTAATCTAAAGATCTGAGCGCGTGTGGTTGAGTCAGATTAAAAGGTTATTAAAAAGTTTTATTAAAAAACCAAACACAACATAAGGTTTTTCAAGTTAATGACTAAAGGGCAAGGTGTGCAAATATACTTTTAATGGTCCCAAACTATAAAGCAAGAAACAATTGTATAAAAAATGAAGACTTGCATTTAGGTGCCTATAAATCAATCCCTTTTCCATTCTCCATACTGATCGACCCTCAAAGGTTTCAATCCAATCAACTTCCAGTCAATTCTTGAGGCTTCCAACGTTGCACAAGATCTAGCTCTAGTCCTATATGTGTAGTACTAGTGGATACCTGATGCAACTCTCAAAGTGATTCTCCTCATATATCTCTCCAGTTGATCAACCAATGATTCCAACAAAAATAGAAAATCGAGAAGGTTATTCCGTGCACATAGAAAATTGTAGCTGAGGTTCCTTGTCGCAGGAGCGAATACAAAATCATATAAACGGCATTTATATCTGTTTAGGTTTAAGATACATTTCTGATCATGAGATCTTGATACCAGTTTTTGCCACATGGTCTTTATATGTTTATTTTTGCTCTTGTGCATGTTTAATTGACTGTGTGGACCTTACCAAAACCCTGCACGATCTTGGTCTTACCAAATATATACTATACGCTATACAGTCCGCTACCCGATTCTATATAAGATAGTATTAGTAATTCCTTGTTTAAATGTACAACTAAATGTCACACATCAATGAGCGTCCCCTATTTTAATCTGTTTTACTAGATCATGTTTACCTTACTTTAGTTATTAAAATATATACCGCATGCTTTTAAATATAAATCAATTTAGTTTAAATTATTATTTGATATACATGACGTCTAAAAATTTCAGCGGTATTTAACTTTTTAACATGTGCAGGATGTAAAAATAACAATTTTTTTTAAAGATATTTTTACTTAAACTATAAGAAGGAAGATAACCAATATTTATCATAAGTCATTACATTATAATCACATATAAAGATTTTTTAAAGACATGTTATAATCATATGTGATATCAAAAAGTAAACCACTAAAAAAATATTTTAAATGAATGGTTGTTATATGTACAATGTGTATTTATTTTCATATCACGGTTACATGTGCTTTCTTATTTCTATTTAAATTTTGTGCATATACAGATTTTAAGTATTACGATTAATTTAATCTAATAGTGATAATAATATTTAAAAGTAACAAGAACAATAATCGTAAATGTTTTTTTTTTCTTGAAATATAAGTCTATGAAGTATTTGTTAAATTTATTAATATTTAGAAACTAAGAATTTTACACTTAAGTATGTGAAATTAAATTTAAGATTAGATATTTTATGAAGTTTAGGGCTTAAATGTAAAGTTGCCTAGAAAATCAGAATATAACATTTTTACATTCAGCACCTAAAGTTTTATAAGTTACCCCTATTTTTTTGAAATATCATTTTTAGTAATATAAGTACATGTGTTTATAACTTTTTTTCCTCCGCTTGAAAAAATAAAATAAATTTGTAATGCTGACAAATCATCTTTAGTTTTGATTTTTATTAGCCAAGACAATTTAAATAATGAGTTCTTTTATTGGTCCAGTCAATATACTAAATTTAAGTTTTGGGTTTTTTCTTATTGTCAAAATGATGTGTTTGTTGTCTATGTTTATATATTTATGTTTATTTGTTTTATGTTTAAATATATTTCATTTATTATATACTTGCACGTGTCATGGTACCGAAAAGGGTCAACACCTTTGCTTGAGCCAAAGTCTTGGCATACTAGTGGTAGCATTTCCATTTTCTTAATTTTTGACCGTTTAAAAATGGGTATTGTGTTGGGTTTGTGTTTGTATTGTGTTTTTGAGAATGTGTGTGTGTTTTTGAGTGTGAAACGAGAGGAAGAAGATGAATCAGTCATTTTTTTTTTTTTTTTTTTTAAATCTTTTCATCTAAAACTTTTATAAATATTGAGTTTTTAGTTTATACACCTAAATTATAAAAAACTTATATATAAATTAAACTAGTATAAATTATAAAACAAAGTGCAAATTTAATCAAAATTTTATGTAATTCTTATATTTTTATGTAATTGTTTTTATAGAAAAAGTACATGTTTCGTCCCTATGGTTACTTAAAGTCACACTCGTCTTTCTTATTCGATTTAGTTTACACAAATAGTCTCTAATTTTCAAACTATTTGCATGATAGTACACATTTTGTGATGCGTGGGATTTGCACCAGGTTTTACCTCTCGAGGGATCTCGAGAAGCTTACAACCCCCACCAGGCAGTGTACATGATCGATGTAGTATAGTATAATGACAAGTACCGGGGGATTGATCGTTCAGCTAGGAATAGTGTCGCTAGGATTAGAAAACCTAAAGACTAGGTCTAGAGATGAGGGATGATTCTTTTTGTATTTTTATATTTTATAAAAAGCAAATAAAAATCTCAATTTTGAAGGAGTTGGGCGGAATTAGTTGCTAGTCAACTAACCCAATTACTAAGATGCAAACAAAATAAAATACTAAAAAATGAAAATAAACTATATTAAACTAGGGTTGTGAGCAATATGTGGGAGAATTGTGTTTACTTAGATTTCACTACTCCCTATATATCTTTTATATGTTAATTACTTGTTATAGTTGCGTGGATGACGGGTTAAATTCCTTAATACCATTCATGGGGTGGCGTACTTACTTCCCCAATCCTATAAGCGCCTACTTCACTCCTATGTCGAGCCGGCTAAGAAGCTCCTAACATGGGATCACTAGAAATTGCTCATGCATTAAATACAACCAATAAAACCTAGTACACATCGGTTCATGTTTCTTAAGACGTTCAAGCATGTTACACAATGGAGGTCTGCCAGTTTTCTTAAGCCTAACATTGAAATCATTCATCCAATACAACCATAAACAAGTAATCAACACATAATTAACATCTAGGTTTCATTAGATCTAAGCAAACACAAAATAAATCTAGCCTAGCATGTTAAAATCAAGACAAGTAAAAGATATAATCAACCAACACATAGACATATTGATTGAATTAAAAGAAGACTTATCTCAATAGAACATGAAAGGATTCAAGGGGTGAAAACCCTTGAAAATACTGTAAAATACGACCTAGGGTTTCCAAGGTTCGACCCTAGTTTTCTCCACACAAGTTCCTCCCTTTTTGAATGAAAAATAAGAAAAGTATATATAGATTTTGTTAGGTGACGGTGTCAAGAACAAAAGTCTGACGCCGTCATCTCGCCGCCAAATAGTTCCTCGGACTGCCTAGATCTGGGTCTGACGCCGTCATGTGTATTCCATCTTCAGGCCGTCACCAAAATTACTCTTGACGCCCTTGTTGTGACGCATTCAGGTTTGCATTGGACCGTCATGGATTTTACCCCTGACGCCGTCACATTATTCTTCTTGACGCCGTCAGGTACTGTTCTCAGCATGGAAAATTAAGTCTTTGGCGTTTTCTTCACTTTTATGCTCCAAAAACGTCTGAATTGCTTCCTTTTCCAGAATTCACTCCCAAAGTACCTAAAATCACAAAAGGAATGATTTAGGGCAATATTTGATCAAATAAATTCAATTTCGGGCTTAAATGACCCCCTAAAAGTGGTTCATTTTTCGCCTCATCATATACTCTTACACTTGAGATTTGCTTGTCCTCAAGCAAATGCGCTTTTATTCTAATCAAAATACAAGTTAGGGGTCATTTAACACTAATATAAAAGTAATTGCAACAAATAATCGTTCCACTAAAGACCAAAGACAAGCACGGAGATCATACACTAGCACCTCACAAATAGTGTTTAGATACTCACATCTCTCGGGTGTAATAAAGTATATATCACATTATGGAAATGGAAAACATCTCTCACTACCTGTCATAGCAAAATAGATTACCATAGGCTTGGGAAAGGATCAAACCTCTACCACATGGCGTAAGCACCTAGGATAAACTATCAAAGAGGTCTTTTAAAGGGTTGTAACGTTAGGTGTAGGGATATGGAATACACGGTTTTGTTGGATATAGGCAGTCTTTACTGGTGGCGAGTTAACAATCTTGGTTAATTACATGTACAATATGGCGTTGCTAAGCCAAGACTAGACTCGACTTAAGCTAATAAATCAAAAATAACAAAAACTTAAAACAAACATAGAATGAAACGGGATGGTAGTCCGTTTTTTTTTTTTTTTTTTTTTTTTTTTTTTTTTTTTTTTTTTTTTTTGTGCATACACTTTTACCCTACTATCCAAAATAATACATCATAGGGAATGAAAATTCCCCTTACACTTGAATTTTTACATACTTTACAATAAACTAATCTAATGACTCGAATTAAGAAAATCAAAACACTTGGAGTACTTTTTAAGATTAACGCACATATGGGGGTAATAATATGATGTTCTTCCCCATTACTCCATAATAATAGTACTTTACCCATGAGTCCCAATCGTCCCAAAACAATATGTACAAGGATATGACTCGACTTAGCAACCATGTAATCAATTAGATAATTAACTAAGGGTTTAAACAAATAACAATAATGCACTAAAGATGAGTGCATACACGGAAGGCTAAGGCGATTTGGTTGTACATTTAAGTGGGGTGTAACAAATTCTTCCTTTAAGTAAGATGCTTAAAGTTAGAAACGAAAAGATAGGCTCGGAGGGGTGTACTAGGGGTTTCGTGTACTAAAAATGAGTACAACGCTAAGGTGTGGGAAAAATTAATTGACTTAACTAGCCAAGTAATATGACTTAAATGGTCAAGAAATTATGATACGGGTTTAACACAAGGGTGATCCTAATGCCTCTTATCATGTAGTAAATCCTACTACACGAATGTAGTCTCACTAGCGGTCTCGGGATGCATCACTAACGCAAGTTCTAGAATCTAAATGCTACCGGTACACACATAAGCACTAATAATGAGTGCTTCTCCTATCAAATCTAAAGGCGAACCTCACATATTTGGGTGGAAAATTTTTTAAGTGGTACGGTTTTGTGCTAGTCATACAATCTCCTATCCATGAGACGCTTGCTAAGGCTAAAGTTTCACTCCTAAATGTTGTAAAAAATTTTAAATTTGGCGCTAAAATTACACTAACAAGTATTTCTCATAGTTTTATTACACATCTACCGTCAAACAAAACAAACTCAAGCGAAAGTGTATCTGTAATGTATCATCATTTTACCCTCTCCTTACACTTAGGATGAACATTGTCCCCAATGTTCAAGTAAAGAATGTAAAACGAATGAAATCAAATACTCCCCTGATTCGCTCGGTATGGATAATAAGGTGGCCAGGTTAGATCTTCCTCCAAGAAAATGAACAATCAAAGCTTCCCTTCCAGAATATAAATCATCTTCTTGTCATACATAACCTGTAAAACCTGAGAAAACAGACAAGACAACCTCGCATAAAATCGGCGGCAATCTATATACGCTAATAAATCCTAGAAAACAAAATAAGATATAATGCTTGTGGAATGATGTTTGCAGATTTCCTGGAGATTATAAAACTAATGATTCACCAAAAACTTTAAGACTCCGTTAGAAAAACAAAACTGGTAAAATTTCCAGAATTTTACACGTGAGAAGTGATCTGCAGAAATTCTTATGTTAAGTTTCCAGAAAATTTCTGGAAAAACTTCGTCCTACTTCCTGGAAAATCCTGCAAAACATCATTATGACTCGATACAAGCATTTGACTCTAACAAATACGAATATGCATGTTCACTTAATATTGTGGAGAATCATGACCGGTTTTGTTTCTTAAAAACATATTTGGGGTTTCCCCTTACACTTATTTTTTGCAAAATACCTTTAGATGAAGTTAAGACTAAGCCGAACAACAAAATAAAGTATTTTCACCATTTTAGTTTTGAAACATGATCTACCAACAATAAAAATAAAACATGCATACGGAAACAAATAACAATCAAACAAACAAACAATCAAACAAATAAAACGGGCTTGGGTTGCCTCCCAAGAAGCGCTTGTTTTTGTTCGAGTCACGAGCCTGACTCTACCCTTATTTAACGGAAATAGGGGAGGTTTTCCCTACACTTAGGATTAAGTGCGGTGGAAGTAGCGATACACACCCTTAGGGTGAACATATGCCACGTGAGGTAAGAGTGGTGGATGAATTATATGCTCAAAGGAGTGTGCTCCTATCATCATTACCTTACCAAATTCAATTGGGTTAATGGGTGGATTAAGATTTTCTCCTAGAAAGGGATCTTTTTCTATCAACTTCGAGAGACTCATAGTTGGGGATCCATCTTGACCTAGTAAACCCGGTTTAAACCCATAATATTTCTTATGATCAATCATGAATGGGTGATGTAAGTATGTAAGGTCATCTTCCACTCCTATATTGGCTTCCTCTCTACATGGCTTAAAGTCTACCACCTTTATCCTAAGACTACCCAGACTACATGGTTTGATGGGTGGATCGGGACCTATTTTAATTCCTAAATTCACATCTAAGGATGGAAGATTAGGTAACGGTTTTGGTTGAGGCTCCGGTTCATCAAAATTAGGAACTTCCTTAGAACTAAAAGAAAGGTCATCACTACAGGTGTTAAAACCTATATTCTCTAGTTGTGCTTGGTCCAAGTGTTCTACCTCTATTGGGGTTCCTATAGTCTCTTCTACTTCTTCCGGGTAAGTCACGGGTGACATGTGTGCCTCAAATGATGGTAGGACTTGTGGGGTATTTGGCGGGCTTGGATTTTCTACTTTATCATCCATCTTATCAAGATCACCTATATCCTCAACATGTGTTTCATTATAATCCAACCCTAACATTTTCCCAAGTATCTCAAGTGCTTCTCTAGGCATCTTAACTTCTATATCCGAATCATAAGGATCATCCTCAATATTATGACTGCTATATTCAAATTGCCCAAAAGATTCATCATGTGTTTCTTGAGATTCATCATCATTGATCATAAAACCTAGGTCTTTTTGATCAATGTGATCATGTTCGGCTACATCCTCCATCACATCAAGATCACCTATGTGTTCAGCTTGTATTGTGGTGAAATCAAACCACTCCGTATGCCCAGTTATCTCATCTATAGTTTTATCCCCAAACAAACTTCTTGCTTGCTCCCTCAAACTTGCTATCAATTGATCCGTAACAGCATTTGTTGGGTTGCCCATTTTTTTTGGCAAGTATGGCACAATTCTCTATGGTTTCCCATGCTTCATCAGCACTTAATCCCCAAAGGTCCCCATCTGAGGCATGGTCAATGTCCATTTTGGTATAATGATCGACACGATGGTAAAATATTTCAATTTGGGACCACAGATCAAAATTATGATGTGGGACTTTTTGGAGTAAATATTTAAAATGAGCCCACGCATCATAGATAGGTTCATCTTCATGTTGGTTAAACATCAAGATGTCATTAGGAGTGGGTGAATTTTGTGGTCGGTAGTATGGTGGATTCGCGTTCTCCATAATGGTGAACGGAACAGTCAATGAAAATTATGAACAAACACACAAAGAAAAAGATAGACTAAAGAAAACCTATAAATAAAAATAAAATCTTACTAGAAAGGATTCTAGCAAGTAGACCTAATAAAAAGAAATTCTAACCTAGACAATAACTATTCCCCGGCAGCGGCGCCAAAAACTTTGATGCGTGGGAATTGCACCAGGTTTTACCTCTCGAGGGATCTCGAGAAGCTTACAACCCCCACCAGGCAGTGTACCTGATCGATGTAGTATAGTATAATGACAAGTACCGGGAGATTGATCGTTCAGCTAGGAATAGTGTCGCTAGGATTAGAAAACCTAAAGACTAGGTCTAGAGATGAGGGATGATTCTTTTTGTATTTTTATATTTTATGAAAAGCAAATAAAAATCTCGGTTTTGAAAGAGTTGGGCGGAATTAGTTGCTAGTCAACTAACCCAATTACTAAGATGCAATCAAAATAAAATACTAAAAAATGAAAATAAACTATATTAAACTAGGGTTGTGAGCAATATGTGGGAGAATTGTGTTTACTTAGACTTCACTACTCCCTAGATATCTTTTATATGTTAATTACTTGTTATAGTTGCGTGGATGACGGGTTGTATTCCTTAATACCATTCATGGGGTGGTGTACTTACTTCCCCAATCCTATAAGCACCTACTTCACTCCTATGTCGAGCCGGCTAAGAAGCTCCTAACATGGGATCACTAGAATTTGCTCATGCATTAAATACAACCAATAAAACCAAGTACACATCGGTTCATGTTTCTTAAGACGTTCAAGCATGTTACACAATGGAGGTCTGCCAGTTTTCTTAAGCCTAACCTTGAAATCATTCATCCAATACAACCATAAACAAGTAATCAATACATAATTAACATCTAGGTTTCATTAGATCTAAGCAAACACAAGATAAATCTAGCCTAGCATGTTAAAATCAAGACAAATAAAAGATATAGTCAACCAACACATATACATATTGATTGAATTAAAAGAAGACCTATCTCAATAGAACATGAAAGGATTCAAGGGGTGTAAACCCTTGAAAATACTGTAAAATACGACCTAGGGTTTACAAGGTTCGACCCTAGTTTTCTCCACACAAGTTCCTCCCTTTTTGAATGAAAAATAAGAAAAGTATATATAGATTTTGATAGGTGACGGCGTCAAGAACAAAAGTCTGACGCCGTCATCTCGCCGCCAAATAGTTCCTCAGACTGCCTAGATCTGGGTCTGACGCCGTCATGTGTATTCCATCTTCAGGCCGTCACCAAAATTACTCTTGACGCCCTTATTGTGACGCCTTCAGGTTTGCACTGGACCGTCATGGATTTTACCCCTGACGCCGTCACATTATTCTTCTTGACGCCGTCAGGTACTGTTCTCAGCATGGAAAATTAAGTCTTTGGCGTTTTCTTCACTTTTATGCTCCAAAAATGTCCGAATTGCTTCCTTTTCCAGAATTCACTCCCAAAGTACCTAAAATCACAAAAGGAATGATTTAGGGCAATATTTGATCAAATAAATTCAATTCCGGGCTTAAATGACCCCCTAAAAGTGGTTCATTTTTCGCCTCATCATTTTGAAAAAGGGAAAATGGACTAAAAATACATCGAAATTGCCACTTTTTCCTTTTGTATACATCAAACTATTTTTTTCCTAAAGTATGCACATACTTTCTTAATCTTCCTATTGTAACTATATTAAGGGTGTGTTATGACGTGACAGTAATTAATTACACTAATCGCGTATTTAACCATTTTTTTCTCATTTTGGGTATGTTTTGCCAATTGCTATTACTTGGAGGTATGTTGTATCACTTTTATTTATTATCAATAACACCCCCACCATATTTATCCATCACTTTCCCTCTTAGTGTCTCTCCCTCTCTCTCTAGCACCACCACACCGACACCACAGCCACCTCCACCGCCTTGCCACGCCACCATCATCAAAAAGATGCAAGGTAGATCAAAGTCAAGGGATCGAATCAGGTTTAGATCGTGGATTAGGGTTTCGCCTGGTTCGGGTAACACCACCACTGCGACCATCATCCTTATAACTCTCTATCTCGTTTGTTTTATGGTATGTCAAACCGTTAAGCCCTCATTTGTATATTTTCTTTTCATTCTAAATCGATTGTAAAACTTTTGATAATGATTTCGTGGAAACCGCAGGAGTGTATGTTTGGTTGTTGTCCTGGTACACCAAACCACAACCCAAGAGGGTGCGTTTGGTTTTGTTTGCGTGCCACAACCCACCGCAATGACCCAGATAGGGTGATTTGGTTTGGTTATTCTCGGTTTAAAAAGAGACGACCCAAGGGGTGTTTGTCTCGAGCATGTCCACGAGGGTGTGTTGGTTGTTGCTGTTGTCGACTCAATAAAACACCCAAGGGGGTGTTGAGTTTGATTTTACCCTCTGTCAAAACACAGACCCACAAGGGGTGTATGGTTGAGCTTATTTGTCTCGGCTAAGGAAAGTATGATTTTCCTTCTAGCAGCACTCTTGAACTCTCACATTGTAGTGGAAGGTACATCATTTGGCAACAATCAGTTCCCGTAACTTAAACAATTGGGAATTTTTATATGTGAATGACTTAGACTCTTGGTATATGAGCTGTTGAAAGTCTAAAATGCAAGGTTTATGATCTATTATGGAATGGTGAATTCGGTAATTTGATGGTTTTGTCATCTTACCTGTAAGGCTGAAAGTCTAATTTCATGTCACTGAATATGTTGACGGTGAGTGCAGATTATATGTGGTTTTGATTGAAATTGTTGATCTCGTTTCTTACAAACAGCCAAAACATAATTTTGCTACCACATGTTAAATATTCAAGTGAGAAAACCATAGGAAATGTTCAAATTATCATAGGAAATTTTCAAATTATCAGATGTTATGCCCCTTCTTTCCTTCTAATCTGCAACAGATGTGGATATACGTTGGAAATTTTCAAATTGTGGTAGTCTATATCAGCAATCTTATGTTCTATACGTACGGGACCTATTTGACATTTTGATTGATGCTATTTTTGGCGTTGCAGCTCACTGGTAAAAGGCGACCAACAAACAACACGACTGTAGCATTGGTTGACCAATTGAACCTTATTCAAAGAAAGTTTGCTTATTGTGGCGCATATTGATGAGGCGAAAAATGAACCACTTTTAAGGGGTCATTTAAGCCCGAATTCGGATTTATTTGATCAAATAATGCCCTAAACCGTTCCTTTTGTCATTTTAGGTACTTTTGGAGTGAAATGCAGAAAATGAGGCATTTTGGATGTTTTTGGAGCGTAAAAGTGAAGAAAACGGCAAAGTCTCAATTTTCCTTGCTGGGAACAGTACCTGACGGCGTCACCAAATTCTTAATGACGGCGTCAAGAACAAAACAAGAGTTGGAAGAGGTGACGGCCCAGTAAAAACGTGACGGCGTCACCCAAGGCCGTCACGGTTTAAAAGTTGGTGACGGCCCATAATCAATTTGCTCATGACGACGTGAAAAATAGATCTAGGCAGTCCGATTTCATTGTGGGCGGCGAGTTGACAGCGTCAAAATTTTCTTCTTGACGCCGTCACCTTGTAAAATCTATATACAGTTTTTCAATTTTCATTCATAAATATAGAACTTGGAGGGTGTAACTTTGGAGAAACCCTAGCACGATTTTATCAGACTTTTCAAGGGTCTTTACCCTTTGAAACCTCTTATGTTTAATTGAGATAAGTACTCTTTCAATTCAATCAATATGTCTATGTGTTGCTTGAATATATCTTACGCTTGTCTTCAATTTAACATGCTAGGCTAGATTTCTTTCGTGTTTGCTTAGATGTAGTGAAACCTAGATGTTAATTATGGGTTGATTGTTTGCTTATAATTGTTACGGATGATTGTATTCGATGTTAGGCTTAAGAAAACTGGCAGACTTCCATTGGTAACTTGCTTGAACGTCTTAAGAAACATGATCGGAGGTGTACTACGATTTTTGGTTGTATTTAATGCGTAGGAGAATTCTAGTGATCTCATGTTAGGAGTTTTTAACAGCTTGACATGGAGTGAAGGAGGATCTTATAGAGTTAGGGAATATTGTACACGGCCCTACGACTAGTATTAAGGAATATGACCCGTCATCAATGCATTTGTAACAAATGATTAACCTGTAAAAGATATCTAGGGAGTAATGAAATCTAAGTAAACACAACTTTACCTATCATTGTTCACACCAAATTAGTATAATTAGTTTATTTTCATTTTTGTTATTTTATTTTGATTGCATCTTAGATAAATTGGGTTAGTTGGCTAGCAACTAATTCCGCCCACTCTTTCAAAAACCGAGATTTTACTTGCTTTTATAAAAATATAAAAATACAAAAAGAATCATCCCTCACCTTTAGACCTAGTTTTTAGGCTTTCTAATCCTAGCGACACTATTCCTGAGTTGAACGATCAATCCCCCGGTAATTGTCACTATACTATACTACAACGATCAGGTACACTGCCTGATGGGGGTTGTAAGCTTCTCGAGATCCTTTAAGAGGTAAAACCTGGTGCGATTCCCACTCATCACATATCTTGTGAGGCAAAATGATATCATGTTTGCTTATAAACTAGCAAGAGACGCAATCACTTCTCAGGTCACCCAATTTGCAGAAAATGCTTATGACGAGACATTACTTGAGCAATGTACAATATGTTTTGATTCTGTCCACAGTGGTCAAATGTTTTCTGTTAACAAATATCTGCACAAATATTGCTTTTCGTGTATGAGAAAGCATGTGGAAGTAAAGTTGCTTCAAGGGCAGCTCCCTGAATGTCCACATGAAGGATGCAAGTCTCACCTAGAAATTGAGAGTTGCAAGAAGTTTCTAAATCCAGAATTATACGATATTATGAGCTTGAGGATCAGAGAAGTACCATGGCATGATAACTTTACCTGCTATGACTACAAGAGGTATTACCCAAATCAAAACAGATGGGTATTTCTTGTTCTAAGCTATCATTATTGGTTTGGTGGTCTGATAGTAGTTGTGGTGATGGTTTAGTGGTGATGTCGTGGTGGTGGGTTGTTTGTTAGTTGATGGTGATTATTTGAAGACTTACCACATCGGAACTCACCATAAAGAGACCCAAGACAAGGAGTACACAAGTTTTAGATGGTGGCGGTAGGCGACGGATGGTGGCGGTAGGCGGTGGATGGTGGCTGTGATAAGGATTTATTTGATACATTTTAGGGGGTCATTTAAGCCCTAAATCATAAAGATATGGTCAAATATTACCTCAAATCGCTTCTTTTCTCATTTTAGGTACTTGGGACGAGAATTCTGGAAAATGGAGCATTTTGGACGTTTTTGGAGTCAAAAGTGAAGAATGACAAAATCAAGAAACTAATCTGGAAAATACAACTGACGACGTCATGCTTTACAAGGTGACGCCGTCACTTGAAGATTCAAGAGGTGGAAATAATTGCAAGTGAAATGGAAGTAGGACGTCACGTGCAAATGGAAGTAGGACGTCTGGTATTAATGTTACAAGAGACGGCCCAGAGGAAATCATGAGTGACGACGTTAAGCAGCTGGATTGGGCATCACAAAACCCTAATGATGGCGAGATGACGGCGTCAGGACCTATAACCTGACGCCGTCACCTTTGTATCTCTATATATAGTTTTGGATTTTTTTTTTCATTCATAAAAGGGGTGGAACTTTATAGTACAATTTGGGAGAAAAACCTAGTCCGAATTTTACAGCATTTTTAGGGTTTCAAACCCTCTTTTCTTCCATGTTCAATTAAAGGTAAGTTCTTCCTTTAATCATTCAATATGTCTATGTGTTGTTTGATTAATTGTTTGTATTTTCTTTGCATTAACATGTTAGCTTAGATTTATTAGTGTTTGTTTAGATCTAATGAAACTTAGTTATTGATTATTGATTGTTGATTTGTTATTGATTGTTTGGTTGATTGAATCGCGTTAGGCTTAAAAAAACTGGCTAACCTCCTATACGGTAACAAGCTTGAATGTCTTAAGAAACGTAATCGGATGTGTACTACAGTTTTATTGATTGTATTTAATGCATGAGTAGATGTTCATGATTCTATGATAGAATACTAAATGTGTCATCATAAGAAGAAATAGATACTCATAGAGTTGGGGAAGGACATACACGCCCCCACGACTGGTATTAAGGAATACAATCCTTCAACTAAACAATTATGACAACTCAATAAATCAATAAGAGATAACTATGGAGTAGTGGAATCTAAGTAAACACACTTGTCTCATATAAGAAATTCACCACTTTTAGTTTTATTGTTATTTATTTTTATTATTTTAGTTTAATTAGTAATTTTGGGTTAGTTGACTAGCAACTAATTCCGCCCACTCTTCTAATACCCGAGATTTTACTGCTTTCTATAAAATATAAAAATAGAAAAAGAATCATCCCTCACCTTTAGACCTAGTTGACCTACACTTCAATCCTAATGACACTAATCCCCTAGAGAATGATCAGTCCCCCGGACCTACCATTTACTACACTACAACGGTCAGGTACACTATCTTGTAGATTGCAAAATCACTCAAGATCCCTTGAGAGGTAAAACCTTTTGCGAGGTTGCAAAACACGTATCAATTTTTTGGCGCCGCTGCCGGGGAATAGTTATTGCTTAGGTTGAATTTTATTTCACTTAGGTCTACTCATTAGATTCATATCTAGTGAGATTTTTGTTTTCTTTT
>JARVZY010005620.1:0-29170 GCA_030686995.1 Artemisia argyi | reverse complement strand
GTTAAGCTTGAAGCTGAAAACGCTGTCGGCGGCGCCTCGCGCGATCGCATTGTTCGTTAAAATTGCATACTGCTTCACTTACACTCTTTCTCACTACACAATCTCTATTTACTTCATCGAAGCTATTATAATGAGGAACCACCGAGTATGAATCCACCTAATATAACCTCCGCCACCTCAGGTAGATCAATTACCTGTGGCCTTCAACGATGCCCTACCATGCCCAAGCAGCACCCACAACCCCCAGCAGCAGCAGCAGCTACCACAAACACAGCTTCAGCAGCTGCCACCACCACCGCCGCCGCCGACGCAACAACAACAACAACAATCACAAACAACTGCATCCCACAACACCGGTAAACGCAACCATTGCTCTGGCTACTACACCTATGACAAACCGGTCCAACAGCCCTTGTTATCTTACCTCAGCACCTCTACTTCAGCACCAATAACACCCTCCAAAGCTGGCACGATAACAGCTAAGACAACTCAAATACCGACCCACCTTATCAGGGCCAGCTACCCACATGGCATTAGCACCAACAACTCAATCACCTACCATTCAAATGCAAGCGCCTGTCTCCAGTATTGTACCAACTATTGCGCAAGTCCCGATCACAGCACACCAGAATACTACATTAGCCAATAGACCGCCACAGACTTTACCAGTTGTTCCTATAACAACTTCATCGGCCATAGCTGTTAAGCAGGAGCCAAATCGAACAATATGTTGTTTATTTGATAATGGAATAAGATGTGACCGCGTTGCGGGCAATGCCTCGTTTAGTGTTAGAATTCAGAAGATTGTTGGAACAAAAAAGATGAATTTTTGCCTTAGATCAATCGGCGAGGCATTCTTACATATGTGAACATCACAAAGCAATCATTACAGTCGCTAAAACAATCGACACCCCGCTATCGCGTGATACCAAAGCGAATGCTAGAAACTTTACATGCCAACAGCAATGCTAATACTCCCCTAGTATCTCAACACATGAACAATTTCAATGAACTAGCGCTGAATCAATCGACGATGCAGCATCCAATAAATCTAGAGATGTTATCGAATCAAAGTAGACTGGCCAACAATCATGCGACCATATTGAACAGTATGCCAATTAGATCTGGGCCGCAGATTGCTTATGGTCACTATCCTGGACCTCACGCGAATCTAATCGGCTCCATGGAGACAGAGCACACATGACCGGCGGCTTTGATCATACCGGAGGTGATAGTATTCCATCAAGTAGCGGCGGCATTGATTGTTGATCTGCAGCAACTTCAAGTGAATACACTCCGTAGATAAAAAAGGCATTTTAGGGTTCCAACAAGGCCTGGCTTGAATAAGATGCAATTGGCCGAAATCACTGAAACATCATTTTAGAACGTTACCCATAATTGAGAAAGAAGCTATAACATACTTTGTTTACATTGTTAAATGCTCTAGAAACAAGCTTGATCATAATCCAAAGGCTGATTGAAGAGATGCGAAGAAGAAGAAGATATTATCAAGTTATTTTTTCCCAAACATCCAAGTCCGAATAACCGTTGATCTAATATTAGACTTGATAAATATGTATTCATATTTTGAGTTTATTCAATGCCTAAGATCAATATTACTAAATGAATTCTAATTGAACTCAGCATTATTCTCGTTGTTTACTTTCTTTTGAACGACAAATTCATTATTAGTGTCGTTCATCAAAAGCACGCTAGTATCTACAACAAACTTAGAAGGTCTAATTAAAAAAACAATAGATTTATAATAATAACTAACAGTATAATATTGATCATAATTGATAAGTTTTGTCTTCTCTTCAATGATCTACAAGTTGTGACCAATTCGTGTACTTGAGGATTCTTAATGGCTGACTGTATCGCTGGAGTGGTAACAATATTTCTCAAATAAGAGCCGAGCTTGATTGTCGTATGAGTGGATGTAGGTTGAATGCTGTGATCTTTGTCCGCAGATGAAGTTATTACCGGTGACCATAGGGAATCAAATTGTGACTTTGATATTGATCTGATCTCACCTTCAAGTGGTTGAGCAATAATTAAAAACTTATCATTAGCCTTGTGTTCGTTCAGTAGAACGATACTAATTGTTAGCATCGCATTTGGCGCCAAGACACCTCGCGCAGGTTTAACTGAATAGTTTGAAGGTCTATTCGACATCAGCTTGAATGCCAGTGAATTTTTCTCATTCGGATTGAATATTGTAACTGTCGCATGGAATACATCATTGTATGCATCATAGTTGAATTCTACAAATTCGTCTGGGAACAATCTGATCAAGGATAAAGTTTCTCTAGATAGGCCAGATTGGGTGGGTGTGTGGCGGGTTCTCCCGAGTCTGATGGTGCAGCGTTTGAGTCGGTTGCAGGGCCCAAACTAGAACCTAAGCCAATGCTGCATAGCGCAAGATCAGACAGGAGATTTGGTGCAGTTTGTGGATTGTTGACTATATTTTGTGATTGCTTCAGGTGGACTTTCGTAAGTAGATGTGTTCATTGGCCCTCATCAGCCTCGTCCAAAAGTGGCTGAAATTGTGGTAATATTTTCTCAATCTCAGCATCAGTGATACCATGCGCATTGGCTAGCTTAAAAATTGATGGACAACCAGCTGGTATCCATCTATAATTTCTTCTGCAGTTACCTTCCATGAAATCAGGTAAGTTGTTTGGATCTATAAACTCTCTCACCGAATGTTCGTCGCAAAATCTCACTCTATTTGCCAAGTATGCTGGCAGTAGCTTCCTAGCTATACTCCAGAATGCATTTAAAATCCAGGGCAACTTGTAGACAATAATGTATTGCAATCCAATTGGTGCATGCTCAGTGGCGCAAGTGATCAAGAATTGCAAAAAATTCTACATCACAGTTAGCGTAGCCAGCCACCTTGACAGTCGAAGACTATGACCAAACCTTGACCATTGGTAATGCGGTCAATCTTTTCAAATGTATGAACCAAAAAATGCTTTTCAACTTCGACCATTTCATCAACTTTGCGATGATATTTGATTCGCAAGTATAGGACTAGGTTACCCTTCTTATCGTTCTCATATGGAAATAATGCACCAATTTTGTAGAACTCCTGCGGAAACATTGCATCCTCTGATATGTGAAATACCGAAGTCATTTCGCCATTCCATAGTTTTGCGCAACATGTCGAGCGTGTCCTTGACACGTCTATTCCTGGCCAACAAGTACCTCTTCAAATACCAATCATCAGTGGCCAGTTTTCTCAGATCTCTCTCATTAACTTTGTCGGGATTTTGTTCTGCATACTCCAGGAAGAGCTTCCGTACCTCAATGAGGGCTTGAGCACTTTTGCTACTGCTACTACCCACTGCCATTGGGCACTAGACGTAACCAAACTAGTTGTCGTGCTTCCGCTTGACTCATCATTTTTACCTGCTGCTATCCCATTAGGCATTTTAGAAAATCCATTCTGCAATATTGGATGTTTTGTTCGCGATGAGTGACCATTCAATAGTGCTTGCTTGTCATGGAGGCTATCCTTGTGCAGGGGATTGTGTCCATTTGAAATAACTTGTGTGGATGCCATCTTCGTGGGTTGTGCCGGTTTACGAGCACTCTCTGACTGGACTGCCAATATTTGTGATTCGCCTGTTCTTCACAAGCTCGCTCTTCTAGCCAATAATTCTATTTCTTATTGTTAGCATGAATTAAAAATAAGTTCTTGCAATGAGTATAAAATATGTTACTGTCGCAATTGAAGTTGCAAAATCTCATCTCACATAGCTAGAGAACTTACACAAACTGACTAACTATGGACGCCACTTATCAATGTCGATTGTCCGAAGGAAAAGAAAGAGCGAAGATTTTTTAGTCAAATTCCTTATTCTTTCCTGGGTAATGCTTATTCTGGCTATCTTGAGCAACGCATATTCGGCATACACAGTTAATTGCACACGAAAACTAGGATCAATTCCTTAAGGTCTTGACAAAATGCACTTAAAAACGACAACAACAAACGAGAAATAACAACCACAGCGCACCTTGAAGATCTACGCCAATGCCGAATCAACAAGTTCGAGCCAGCCAAGATGGGTAGTGGGGAGTTTGGCAAGCAGGCACTCACAGATACAGTGATTCACACAGAGCGAGTGGAAGACAAGTTGCAACGAGTGGCGCGCGACTTGCTCGACTGGGCGAAGAGATTAACAAGTAACAAGGCAAGACTCGGTCGATAGTAGGATATGGCAGAGATGGACTAGCGAGTGGGGAGGTAGGGTTTTCTCAAGATGGACCCAGTCAGCCCAGAGCTGCGCCTGGCTGGCTAACTACAATCGGCTCGATGGCTCTCTCTCTCTCTCCCTGATGGCATAACAAGTGCGCCTTTCTTTTGTCCCTTGGTTTACTCGCTGGTCCTAGTATTCGCTTTGCAATTAGCGAGAGAATTTTTAGCTTGCTCGTCATCGTCATCGTCCTGTCTAGTCAAGCGACCAAAGAAAGACGCAGTGAAAGAAGGCGAGGAAGAAGAAGCAGAGAGGCGCACACAAAATGTGAGAGCCGCTCACAGCGAGCGTGACAGGCCGACAAAAGTTGCCAAACAAACGCAAGGCTCGAGCGATCTGGTCCGATCGCGCTTCTTGCGCGCCTTTAGTGAAAAGTAAGAAAATAAAGCCAGAGAGTCCTTAAAGAATTTTAGCGAACTCTGTTATTACGAAAGCCCAAGTAAGAGTGACAACGGACGTCGACGACCATCAGGAGAGAAAGTCGACTTTAGCCACTGGCTGGAACTGGTTATCTGCCCCACGCGACTGTTCTAAATCGCTCTATTTGACTACGGTAATAGAAACTTGGGGAAAGGAAGAGAGCCAGTGATTGTTACAGGCCAGAAAGTTTATTCTATTACCCATTGCCTTTCTCACACATACAGTCCCCGGCCTGTTCACATCTAACCAATTGCACCTTATTGGATGGGTTTATATTAATGACTGTCGTTCAGAGGCAGCTACAACGGAGATGAACAGCTGACAAGCTTGAGAGGGCTGCTAGGATAGGGGCATTATAAAAGAGTGAGCTAGCGAACGGGACGAACAACAACAACATTCGGCTCACCAAGTGAGTCACACACGTTGCTTGATTACCCTGTTACGTAGTTCTATTCACCTTGTAAGCTCCAACTCAGGCTACAACCACGACTAGCTAAACGGGGTAAAAAACGACTCAGAGTATTTACATTTCTGTGGATCCCACGAGTTGTCTCCAAATAATAACTACCGGACTTGATATTCATTATGATGGCGTAAAGCTTTGTTGCGTCATTCAATCAACTTGACACCGGTAACAGAGGGGCTACATTTGCCTCAACCGAGCTGGAAATTTCAACATTGACCCCCGACTTGATTTTCATTCCAAATTGACAATCATATTATTTAACTTGTCGTGATTGAGACTGTCGCCTCGTTCGAAAACCGATGAATTATTCTTCAAAAATCTAGGCCGGTGACATTAGGATACAACCATTTCGTTATAATCGGGGAGATAGATTTGCGTGACATTGTGTGACCCTCGTTGAAATGTCAGTTGATTATGCTGCTGGATTGAGTCATTATGATGATCTTGGAGTTTGTGGCATAGATGAGGTAAGTGTATCATCACTTGGATTCACGACGATTCTGGCGGCTCATCTTGCTTGATCTCTTTGACTAACCTAACTTTCTCTTACTTGTCCTCCCCCCCCCCCGCCCTCTCAGATTGCTGAAGAACTCGACAGTGTTGAGAAGAAAGTGAAAACTC
Source organism: Artemisia argyi (assembly GCA_030686995.1). NCBI lineage: Eukaryota > Viridiplantae > Streptophyta > Magnoliopsida > Asterales > Asteraceae > Artemisia > Artemisia argyi. The sequence goes on along the minus strand of JARVZY010005620.1, from coordinate 23,401 downwards.
TAGCCACTTGGTTGCGTGAATTCGCCGGCTCATGTGTAGTCCATGTTGGTGCTGGATTAAGCACTTCAGCTGGTATTCCGGATTTTCGAGGAAAATCTGGTGTATGGACGAAGTTGTTGAGCAAAAATCAGCAGCAACTGGCGAATCTAGAAATATCACCGATAAAGGTTGAAAGTGTCAACATCAAGTCAGACGTCTCCATCAAGGAGGATAAAACCAAACCATTCGATGAGACGGAGCCAACCGTGAGTCATCTCATATTGAAAGAGTTATGCCTCACAGACTTTGTTAGACACATTGTGAGTCAGAATGTTGATGGTCTATTTCTGAAATCAAATTTGCCACGGAAATACATAAGCGAGTTGCATGGCAACTTCTATTTAGACGAGTGGCACTGTGTGTCGCTGGAGATATGTCCGCACCACCGCAAGTAAGACAATGCCGTCTGCAAAAGTCATCAGTCAAGTGTCCAAGAGATGACAAACCTTGTAAGGGTTGCCTAAGAGATACAATATTAGACTGGGAAAGTCCTATTCCGTTCAATGAGCTAAAAGTAGCCCAAAAGGGAAGCGAAAAAGAAACAGGCTGCACATATGTATTGGTACTAGTATGCAACTAAGACCGTCCAAGGATCTCGTTTGTAACCCAAAGAAAAACAAATCTCAAAAGCTCGTGGTAATCAATTTACAGCCAACCCACCCTTGATAAACTGGCTGGACTTGGTGATCAATTACTACGCCGATGATGTTATGAAACTATTAGCTCATGAATTAGATCTCAATGTCCCTACTTATGATATCAGTCAAGATCAAACAAAAAGACAACAACCTGTGAGAGTTGCGTGGAAGAGAATGTAATAATTTCGATAGGAATTACACTAGGCCAATTTCAACTTTTATACATCATATTATCATTATGATGCGTATCTATTGATAGGATATATCTACGAATGAACTTTAGTATTATTCTTGGTGTTATAATATTAGTATGCGTTAAAGTCATTTTCGTGTAGTTAATTCTATAGTTCTCAAATCTATATTGACACTATCAATTAAGTATCCAAGCTAAGGACCATCCTGAGAATGATTGAGACTATACCGTCTGAATTCCGGATTCTTTGTGAACTTTGTATTCTCTCATATAATTGTTACATTTAGGGCTATTACAGACTATCTCTATGACATCCTGAAGAACAGCTCTGTATAATCTGCCGATCAGTGCACCTTCGGCAGGACAAAATGGCTCGAATGTAGTTTTAATCTCAGCCTGAATATCATGTACCATGCAGCAAACTCCAGCGATTATCTTTTCAGGTTGTTTCGCTTGCAGCTCGATCGCACTTAATCTGGCAGTAACATTGCCTATCCAGTTTTTAACTGCACCCTGATTCTTCTCTACACACATGGTTTGTCTTGACAATCCCAGGTGCCTTTGCTAGACTGCACTCACGCTTTCTAGCTCGCTGAATGGAATTTGCCAAGGCTGCACAATTGAACAAATGAATTTAGTTGAATATTGATTTAGTCTACAAGATTCTATGCGTCTAATTAGATTCGATTGATATTGAAAGTTGTTGTTTTTATTGCAGATACTCACTTGATATGATTGTTTTCTGGAGGCCTTTGCCGCACTTTCGCGACGCCTCTCTGATGCACCGTTCCGCTCCATTAAACTAGAATAGTTTGAAAAAACATCAGGATATTTACATTGAGAATACATCGTTAGTTAAATATTGAATGGCACACATCATCTGGTTTGGGTTAAAATAGTAACGCATGTAAGGGATAAGTTAGGCGAGACTTACGGATTCGCACAGTCTTCATTGCGTCATCATCAGTTCTGGGGGCCACTTTTCCACTGTAACCCTCAATCAGATCCATCAATGGCTTAGCACAGACCTCTACCTGCTTGGATAGATCACTAGTAGTAGCCACAGATTGTTTCTTTGGACTGTTTTTGCAACTTGTCAGCGGCGGTGGTATTCAATTTAGTTATTCGTGGATTAGCACGCGTTTCGTCGGCGTAAGTGCTAGCTGTCCAAATAAGCAGACAGCCAGCAGAGCTGTAATACCTATTTGAATGATTGACATGCGAATAAAAAGATGAATGTAAGTAGACTAGGTCGTACGTTTATGGAGGCATCTGTCTGTCCGTCAATTCTTGAAAATTTTCATGAACAAACTTGAATACTCGTACAATCATGGGCCATATGAGCGTTGACTACTTACCAATAAGCCTCTTTTCCATCTTGCTGAGATTTTCAACTTAGTTTTTTAAGTCTGAGTAGAATCTTGACCAAACAATTCAATTTCAAGAATTCTTATTTCGGCGATTGATTGAATTTTATGTAACTTTGATTTTGTCGTCCCTAGTAGTAAAATCACTCATGGCTCGTTATACAATCAATATTCGAGAACTTCCTGGCTTGAATTCATGTTTCTTTCACACTGGTTGATCAATGACTGGCAATAGACAGTTACTGTGCGCTTATATAAGAGAGGATTCTACAATTCAACGAAACATCTTGATTAGGTCGACATTGGCTGAGAACCTAGTCTGAAGGTGAGACAATGATATGTCATACGATAAGAAGGCAGACGCAATAAAGAGGTGTCATCAGCCAGTCTAACCCAACAGTGATGCTCGAGCCGAGTCAAGTTTCCATAGGCCATTTAAAAACAACCTTCAATCGACTGCCTCAGCATAGTTTTATAGCTAGACTCTCCGAGGTATCGTAAATTTTGGCCCTGAAAACAGCGAAACACGATGATAGTGGCTGCTGGTGAATTCGCGTCTCAATTCCTTTCCCTTCGGTTCAAGATTTCGAAGAAACGACTCTGAAGACGACTAGCAATCATTTCACTCTAGAAGCAAACCTCAGATTGTGCAAAGCTTTTTTGTTGGTCTAGTGTGAAATAGCTATCTACCCCCGCTCGCCGTCCCCCCTCCTTCCTGATGCATCCTGTTGCACACCAACATAACCCCACCTCTTTGGAGACGTTTGATTTCAATCTCGCCTCGCTTGATGATGCAAACGCCCGCACCTCGCAGTGTCGCGTGTTGAGTGGCTTACGGCGACCAGTGTAGAGAGAACCTCAAAATAACTCGAATGCGAGGCTAATTGAAAAGAAGGGCGAGTGAACAACGAGTTTCATAACAAGCAAGACGCTTTGACTTGTGGGCAAAGCTTGCAAGACTTGAAATGTTAACGAAGCATGTGGAAGCTCGAGACAAGTTTATGCAGGACAAGTATATGCAGCATTTATTTCCTACAGACGAACACGCCAAGTGAGCGTACTATTATTCTAGCCAGAGATTGAGTTGTTTAAGCGGATCAAACACATATCGAGCTGATGATTTGCTTTCGCTTATGAATAAACAACCTGTGTCTCTATTCTATTCCTTGATCTGGAACTCTTCACATTTCAGTGAGATAGGACAAAATCTGATGTCAAGACAGACACGGAGATCGCGCGGATGCAGATATAGAGCTTGCTCTCGAGAGCTTTCCCATCTGGACCGATATTGCACAGACTACTAAACCCACCCCCAACACGAAATGGTCTACCTCTATATCCCATGACGCGTATCAATTAATCTACGCCCGACATGAGCATCAAAGCGGATGTATGTAATCTTTCAACTCTTCTTTGTTGATGCGCGACTCGAACTTGGAGAGATGAAGTTCATAAGCACGCGCAGCTTATTCGCTCTTGATTTTAATTAAATCACCCGGTAGTGTCTTTCTCGGTCGCAACATTTTACACAGTCACGCAATAGATACTTATTACGTCAAACTTGATCCACATTACTCCAAAAAGTTGTGTCAGAAATTGTGTACAACTTATTTGCTTAGTCCATCCGCAATTCAGCCTGCCACTAGGGGATGTTATACAAACCAGTTAAATGAAACCATAGAATAGCAACACTGTCGGGTTGAACTGGAAATGATGCTTGGGAGTGCTTCAGTTGTTAGAAATCATATCTGTCATGGGATGTGGAAAAAAGAAATATTTATTTTAATGGTCTAGTGAGATATCCGCACCAAACCAAACTTTTCAGCCTTTGTGATGCGCGGAAGGATGATTTGTGCTCTGTGGCCATTTTATAATATGCTGTGTGCCAGGATGTGATTTTTGAATTTTGATCTTCGCCAGAGAAAAGCGCCAATTCTCTCTCCAATGAATGTTCCTAAGCTTTCATTGATTATATATCTCAGGTCGGTAGATGCTGAAGAACACGTGAGAGCCAAGAGTTGCTATTGTCGGCGGTCTGAGCGGAATGGTGGAACAGCCCGTGTGACCATAGGATTCACCTGGCAATCATGTTTATTGCCGCACTCTTGAGAGATTAATTTACTTGTAGTTGGAACAAAATCTCCATGGTTGGCTCCATGAAGTTCTGTGGTGGCGTGTATTTGAAGCCCATCACTTGGTCCAGTGCATGCTCACACTTCGGATTCAGACACAGGGTACTTCTGGCATCATCCGTTAGAGCATGGGATGATACCGATAACAAGGCCTGTCGACTTTGGACAATCCCTATCGAAAATCTTGACTACTTCTTCGTCTAATCTATTCAATACACAGCACAGTTTGATCAATTTCTGTTCAGCCCGTAATGTTCATATCTCTAATACCTTGCAACACACCGGTGTTGCTTTGGTACAGGGCCTTCATTTCGGGCGCGCGCCTCATGGCGCACCTCAGCGCCTCATAGTATCTGCTACGAGACTGTACACTCTTGCACTCCTGCAACCTATATCGTCTGGTCGACGAAGCGACCGCGCTCACTGCGGTCTTATGCAATCCTGTCAAGCAATCCTTTGCTATGATTCGCGTGCAACCGTTCGGTATTATTGAATCGCTGACAATGGCCTTGAATGTCATTGTCGTCCTTGGGATCGGAGAATTTGCCCTCAGTTAGCTCGAACAATCCATCAAGACAGGCGCCCACTTGTTTGGACACCTGTTTGGAGCTTCCGCACGGCGACTTAAATCCAGAATCGCGATCGGAGCCAGCAATCCGGCGGCCTCCACGATCAGCGCACAATGCCACTGCTATGTTTTTTGCAAGACGATTTTGAGAGATTTGTCAGTGTTTCCGTTCGTTTGTTGTAGAGGTGACGTATTGGTAGTATATTAAGCAAGAGAAAATTTAGATTCTAATCAAAATAGATAGCAATATTGAACTAGCTTATTTTCTCTTACTCAGAGGGTTTTTCAGTTTTTTCGACTGGATTTTAGCGTTACTTCTCAGTTAATGTGCCCTTTGCACACCCCCTAGAGCAAGTTACCCACCCGTCGGTTTTGAGTTCTAGCTTGATTGGGACCCTCTTGTTGATTTTAGTGATTTTTCTCAACGTACGATTGTTGTAACGGCGAGAACAGCGGGAGGCGCTTACTTACCTACTACGAGTATCAACAAAACGCTCAGAATGGCGCTCAAAATTTATGTATAAGTATTTCATCATGTGTTCTATGTCCTTTCGAAACCAGCAAATCTACCTGGTTGAGCTGAGTATTTGTGACGGTATCTTGATACTTTGAACCCGATGCTCTTTCAACATCATTTTGAGTGAAACTGAATTGTTGATCTTTGGTGCTTGCGGCCTTTATTCTTCTTCCTCGGTAGAGCTGACTGTTATCTCTATCATTATGTACCAGTCAGGTGGAGCGCCTTCCAAGTTGAGCTGAGAATGAGACGGCTTCGTCGTGTTCATGGTGCCGTTGCCGTTCTTCTGTAAATGATACACGAGTGCTGCCAGAGGGATTGCACATAAGCACTTAGAGGCACGTATACAATACAACAGAGTCGAACGGCACGTATGCTCGCTCTTTACGTAATGCATATAGTTCGAACCCACCCGACTCATCGTCTTGGAGACAAATAACATCGCTAGGAGGAGAGAGGGAGAGACAGACGCCACCCTTAATCAACCTCTTACTCTCGGGTTCTCGCACGTAGTGTAGAAATTGGCAATGAACACCTGCCTCGACTAAAAGCTTGGACGACAAACAACTTTCCGACTGCGGGCTACTGCAGAAGCCTATCAATCTGAGAGAGTTGAGTTTATTCAGCCTTCTCAAGGTTTAGAGCCCTTATCTGTGTCCTTAGCCTCAGTGCAACAACACCGAAGACAACGACAAGCTTCATTAATATAGAACCATCAACGCTAGTGATAAATTACCAGCTTTACTGATGCAAATTGCAAAGCATCCTTGGAGTCGTTTTCACTTTTAATTCTCTTGAACTGTGCCGATGAGGCATAATCTTGGAACAGTAACGATCCTCACTTGTTTTTGCTCCTCTAAACTTCATTCTATCTCAGCTTACACTGTATCAGGCTCCCAACTTGTTAGTGCGATCTTCTTCACGTGTAAGATTCTTCCCTATACTTGTTAGACTCCTCTGTCAATTAAAGTGAGCATAACAAAGAATCTGAGAACTTGTTTGAAACATGTCATATGGTGTGCCACAAGTGCTCGGCCTGCAAATATTTTGATTACGCGAATGGAACATCGACAAAGCCAAATTTTTGAGGCCCAGTCGAGCTGCTTCACCAATAAATATCTCAAACGTATCTTATCATGATTAACTGACTGTCGACCAACCCGTCAGTGATTTTTTTGAGCGAGAAAGAGATGAAGATATACTGCTCATTGATTTGGTTCAACCCAGGCAACGCGAAGAGGTGCAACGAGGAGAAGGATGAAAGGATTGAATCTATCGTGGACACGCTCGTGCCTGAAAAGATTCGCGCTATCCGCAGACAGTTGCTCTGCGCATTAGGCTTGCTCTTTGGTTTGTCCCAATGCTTGCGTTCAGCATGACCTCGCCAATTTTGTTATTTACACCGCTAAGGGGGTCCCAAAATCGTTTTTACTATTCTTCTAGATATATTTAAATCAGCTCATAATCAGCACAACTACTTATGACAGATTCGTTCAGATCAGTACGAAAATTTGATCTCTATTGGAACAAAAATTCGCAACGTCTTTGAAAATTTGTTATTAGATTATACACAACTAGCAAAAACAAAATGGGAGGTCACGAACACTTTAAACCTACGAAATATTTCTCAATCGATGATATACCTGATGATATGGTAAAAAAGTACTCTAAGAGAGACCCAGACAATTTAATCTACAAGTCACGTCGCTGGGTCGATTTCAAAAAGAAACAAATATTGTATACGCAAAATGATGGAGTACCGAACTATCTAAGAACTGCAAAGGGTAGATTCGCTTATTATGGCTTGTGGGCGGGTATGTTATTTTCGACCTGTGCCAACATCTATGTTTTCAACAAAAACTATAATAAGAAGAATTAAGCGCTTATTGTTATCAAAGTGAAAATTAGTTAAAAAAGCGATTAGTGGGGGATTGATTCAAGGTTTAATAAATAGAGCAATCAATACATAGAAGGCCATCAGCATTTTCCTAGATATCTGTGGAATCGACTGTAATTGTCATGCATGTTTTTTGAATATCTCTCTACTAGCCTGATCTAATCTGGCATGTATCATTTCTAGTAGTGACCCGCTAGCCCGTCCCAGCTGTCGTTTTCCTTTGAACGCCAGCCTCAAATCACCTGATCTCGTCTATCTTTCTGGTAAGCATCGACTAGATCTTGAAAATCCTATAGATGCCTTCGTCAAGGTGCTTCTTATACGAAATCTGGACAAGAAGCTCGCTGCGTATCCTTTATATAGGTGCTTATCAAGTGGGGGTGCATAGTCGACCAGTCTAATTTCCAAAAGACACAAATTGTTTAGCAATCGTCCGACATCGCGTGCCAAGTGCTCAAGTTGGGCTTCATAGATTTTGCACTTATCCTCTATTGCATCATCAGCAGTCGATTCTTTATCCTTAGAACAATTTTTGTCGCCTCCATAACCCGTTAATAAGAGGTCGTGGTAAGTCATCTAACTTCTTTCTATCTGATGCTGAGATGATGTCATCTGATTAATAGCGAGAACATAGATAAAAACACCGGCATTGCTTGCTCGACTACGTCCCTCTTGCCCATGCATACTGATTTGAGAAATTTCGCAATTGATGAGGCAAGTTGTATGAAGAATCCATGCAATTTGTTGCTGTACTTAGCGTAGCGGGCCAAATTTGAACTTATGCAAATCTGCATGGCATCAAGTTATGAGGGAGTTAGTGAAGGCAGGTGGGAATCTAGTGAAAATCAAGGCATAAATCCGTATGCAGTGGGAATAGGGTACAACACTGTATGCCCGCCGTTGGATTTGTGGGTACCCGAGTGAGTGAATGAGACCACTGATGGGCCCAGTTCAACTGATTTTGCAATCCGGATGAGGACAACATCCTATAGTTGGGAATGCTTGCTTGAATGCAATAGCTTTCTGGCATCTTTGTCCGATTGCTTTGGTATCAGGGACTCCAGAATATAGAATAGGTTAAGGACCTTGGGGTGATGTAATGCGTCGCATAATTCGAATTGTTTTACAACAGTCGACAGCACATTCTCGTACATCTTCAGATCACAGTTGTGGAACAAAATCGTGAGAACTTCACTAACTGAGGCCATATGATTCAAGTAACCGCTTGTAGCATACATCTTTATTGATAATAGATTGATATACCAAGTTATCTTTTTTGGAAAGTAAGTCAAGCTTCGACTTGATGCTTTCATATACAGCCGTCTTATTTTCTTTGGCAGCCTCGTTAGCATCTGTCTCCGATTCAGGACCTGAAAGTTTGCGACCAGCAATTTTTCGCATATTTTGGCATTTAAATCATAACATAGATATGGCTCGATGATCTCTTTATGAGTTGTATAAAGATTCATCAATCGATGTAGATGTGGGTCAATAGCTTTATGGTCACACTTCAAACCGAGACGGGTGTTTTTTAGCAACTCTTCAAACCTAGAACACATTAAATTGTATAACTTGAGCATCAATTCACCATAGTTGTCGAGCATCTGTTGTTCCTTACGATCGACTGCAATCTTGAGGATACAAACAAGTGCATCAATCACTATGGTCTGTACCTGGTCGCTGATATGTGACTCTGTTGATCCATTGTCGCCGTTGGTGTGCTGTGAAGTAATATCTTCATCATATTCATCATGTTTTGTGAATGGTCGGTGCTTAATGAATTTGTATAGCAACTTACTGATAGTTCTCCCATATTCTACATACATGTTTTCTAACTTGTTCACACCCTTGGAATTTAGACTCTCTAAGTAATCGGAGAGCTCACAAAGAAATATGTATTCTAATATGTGTGATTTGCTCTTGCCTATTGTCGTCTTGTCACAAATAAATTCAATAAATTGAGCAAACTTCTCGACGTCTTTTTGATAACCCTTAATAGTGCTGTATCTCATATATCTAGAGAAATACGATCGATAGAATTTCATCACAGGTGTCTCGAAATGTTCCAATAAGTCGGTAGATTCTGCGATACTCTTAGTTAAACTAGATAGGAACTTTGGTCCACAGAGTTTGAAAAATTTGTCGAGTTTTTTTGGACTTATAATATCGACAGTTTTTGCAAGAATTAAAGACAAATTCATGTTAAGATCATGATCTATTGAGTTGGAAGTGCAAATAAGGAGCACAGATGAAGTCAATACAGTCAAGACTGAACTCTTTGGTGTCAATGTTTTTTTGGTGAATGTTTCATGTAAGAGAAGAACCCATTGTTTGAGGTATTCTTTCTGCAGACTTTTTGAAGAAAGCTTGACATTGCGAGCCTTGTCGACGATTTCATCTGGATTGACACCATTCAGAACATCACCCAATAGACTTTCTAGTGTCAAATTGACATTATCATTATCATCAGTTGCCTCGATACTATGCCGCCTTTTACGCCTGACTATGTTATACTTCAGCTGTTCGATCAGCTTGACTATGAAAATTTCTTGAAGGTTGACCTTGTTCATCAAACAATTCGAAAATAATCCATTCAATTTTCTCACGCTGATGGCTTGTTTAGACCCTAGCTCCAGTGGCAGACTTGACTTAAACCTGGCTATTATCGTGGACTCAATCAAGGCAGCTTGCTGTTCAATATTTGTGAAGGACAACAATAGGTTGAATAGGAATGAGTCGATATTGACAACTTCAGAATCATCATTGGCAGAGTCGAATATTTTCTCCGCCAACTTTTCGGCAACTTTAGCTCCATTCTTCTGAATGACTTCTTGCTGATTTCTAAACCTATCAATGAGTGAAATAATTGAATAAAAGTGAAGTTTTTGGATCAATAGCTGGGAACAGGTCTGATTGAGTTGAAATTGGTCTGGATCTTTGACAGAGCTATGCACGCAAATTGCTTTCCAACCAATTGTTGCTGCTGGCGGAAGCAAGGGCGTTAAATCATACCATTTCGTCTTCGTTATAATAGGTGTATACCTTAAGTCGGGTTCACTTTCATCACGATGACTCTCTATATGGTAAGTAATTTGAGCAATTCTAAAGTTTCCATAACCTAATAACAGTTTTAGTAACAGATTCAAAACAGTCTTGTCTGAGATCTCCACTTTGTCGAAAAGATTGCCAAGAATCTCATCAGATCTTGTTGTACAATAGTCGTAATCCTTCTGTAGTCTTGGCGCCACCTGAGGCGGCAGATGATCGAATATATTTGCTAATTTGATCAGTGTTTCCGATGATGTTACCTTGTCGGCCGCCTCTAACTCCTCGAGCAGCCTCTTACAATTGGCAATGTCAGAGGCGGAGTCCATTATATCAAAATTGAAAGAGCTCGAGAACTGACTCTGTCTGTGAGTATGCTTTCCTACTTTCCTAGCTATTGAATACAATGTTCGATGCTGTTAATATGTTATATTGGATATGAATAAAGAAATTGCCCTGATAATGACATAATTAAATGTTGTTAGTCCGCTTTGCTGCTGTACCAATTTTGGAGCGAACAAACCACACGAGGTATTTGTGGCGGCGTGCCATCGGTGTTCAGCAGCGGAGGTAGGCAGATAAAAGCAACCCTGCTGGATGTTGTATTCGACAATCGCACACAAGGGCAAAAACGTGCTCTCCTGCGCAGAACTGAGCCATGCCCGGATTAATATGCGCACTTAACACGTGAGTTGGATCGGTAAGATTCGAGCTGTCGCCAATGCTTGCATTTGAGCGAGCTAATCTAGAATGCGCCTCCCCCGTTCCGCTTCACTTTCGAGTGCCTGACCGCTCGTTCAAGTGTCCATTCTTTCCCACCTTGTGAATTTTTTGCACCCACCAAGTAGTAGAGTTTCAAGTTTCTCTCCTGATCAATTGCAGTCGTTCGGTTTTCCATCGACGAAGAGCCCGGCTAGACTGAGGCACGTCGTTCAATGCCAGAACAATTAGGCCGCGCCACACCTGCGCGCTCTGGTCAATTGTCTCACACTGTTCCGGGCAGCATTACTTGTCGTCATGGCTGCATGAACTGCATGATCAAGAGCCCTGTGTCCGCTATCATCTTTTCTCGAAACTGTTAATTTAGTCTTCAGTTTGTACTCCATCTGAAGGCCTCCATCCTTGATGAAGTTCTGACGATCTCGTTTAAAAGCGAATTTGCTGACCATTGGTCGTTGGCTTAAAAAATAGACCAGGAAAACGAATAGAATCAAGGCCATGAAGCTTATATATCGCTGTAGTATGTCGTGTTGGTTCTCTTTTGTAGTTTTGTTGATTGCACTGAAAAGCGCGAGATCTTCATCGAGTGAGGAGCTGAGAAACGTCTGGCACCACGACTCGGGCTTAACCAACGTTGGGTAAGAAATAACGTTTCGACTGCTTTATTGACACGTCGATCGAACCAGTCCAAGTAGAACAAACTATTAACCCACTTTAGTTTATTCAAAATCAATTCAATTTTGTTCTCCGCTAGCCCGCTCACGGCTAAAGAAAGTCAGCGAGTTGGCCAAGGAGTCTCAAGAAACTTGGACGCCTCCGAGAGAGATGAGGTCCGGAACAATTCGAGCAAGAGGACCACCAAGAAGATCGAGCAGGAGAGCGACCTGCCGGAAGATGTGTGTGATTTCAAGGGGAGGCGTCTGAGAATTGCCCCGCAGCCGCCACTTGTGAATTGCCTGCAAGACCTTTATGGTGATTGGATGTGCAACGGGTCGAACATTGAAGTGATACACGTGCTCGAGAGGCGTCTGAACTTCCAGGCCGATTGGATAGTTCTGGCCAATGGCAATCATGACGATGATATCATAAGCCGGAGTCCATTTGTAAGCACTAAGAAGTCCTCAGGACCAGGCGGACAGCAAGATCGGCGCAGTCAAGCGGATGATACCAAGACTGTGCCCCAATCGTCGAGTCTGTTCAATTTGGTTGCTACTGGCCGTGTACTAATGAGCGCCAACGGCGTCATGAAGACTCTCGATAGGTCAGGACAAAATTTTCTTGTCAGTGAGCCTTTTGACTCGTTCAATTTGCACTTTTTGTTGTCAAAATCTGTACGAGATCACGATCACATATTTATAAAACCCTTCAGCACACAAGCGTGGCTTGCTATCTTGGCCTCGGCCATATTAGTGGTGCCAATCTTCTATCTGATCAACACTACCAGCTCGTACTATACTATTTTGGACGATATACAATTGCGCCAACTGTCAATGTGGCTGTGCTTGAAGCAAAAGCTCAATATATTCTGGACACATGCATTTGTTCAGGCCAGACGAGCCTCGTCGTCCTGCTCCTCCGATGATTTGTGGTCTGTCGACAAGGAGCTCAGCAAGATTATTGAGGACAATCGCAACAATGAGCCAGGCAACTTTGGCGATTGGCGCACGGCCAGCCAAAATAGAATGGACTTGTTCATGGCCCTATAGGGGGTTGCCGGCAAGAGTCAATACTAGAAGACAGATCCGTTTGGCCAGACGCCAATGGGCTCGTGAGAGGAGTCTGGCTCGCAAACTGGGTCGTATGAGGCGCAAATCTGGTTTCTTCAAGGTTGCCTACATCATTTGGTATGTTGTTGCATCGCTGGCCAATCAAGGTGGAGAAACAGAAGACTTGCCGCATGCAAACTCGACCAGAATTCTAGTGGCATTCTGGTGGCTGTACCTGATTGTTATATGTGCCATTCATTCTGGTATTCTGACAGCCATACTGACGTTTCCAAAGCAAAACGACTTCATACAGACACTAGATGATTATTTGAATCTTGAACCTAGCGAGCGCGACAGTTTGCGTCTTTCGGTTGACAAATATAGTGAGTTGGCGCATTTGTTGGTTAATTATGACAATTTACACAAATCGCCGCTACAATTGTTACAAAATCTATCTGTTCCAATAACTTATGTCAACTTTCAGCGCCATAGGCAGCGTATTCTGGATGAAATTCAGCAAGGTAAGAACGCATTCATGGGAGAGAAATCCGCTCTGGCGCTCGTAATCACACAAGAATATTTCGATTCTAAACAATCGAAATGTCTCTTCAAGACGAGTCGATATCCCATTGATGTCATTCCAATGTCATTCATAATTAGCAAGAACATGTCGCAATCGTGTGTTCGGGTGATCAATCAGACATTCAATAGGATACGAAAGACGGGTCTGGCCCAAAAGTGGCGTCGCATGTACGGCTCGCCAGGTAACGATTGTCTGAATACAGTTGTCATTAATGCCGGCGACGTTGACAAGATCGAGCTCAAGCAAGTCATTTTGGCCTTCTGGTTGCTTTGTTCAGGATTTGTCGTCGGTTTGCTGTTTCTGGTTGCAGAGATCGCTTGGCTCTTCATGATTGACGATGAAGACGAAGACGATGATGATAATTCGTCTATAAGCTCGCACAACGACCTATTCTCCCAATCTTCATCGTCGAGTTCTTCCGAGTCTTCATCGCTTGACGAGACAAATAGACTTAGACTCGGCTACAGACGAGCATTAATGCCCTCAAGTCAGCAGCTGAGCTCTATTAGATCACTCAGAGCCAAACGAATGCCCATCAGGAAAATTTTGCGCAAGACCAAGCGCACTTATAAGAGAAGTAGTGGGCAAGTTCCGAGAATTACCTTCTCATTAAGTGCTGGTTTGAGCGACGATGGTGACATAGACGATAGAGATAGCGCTGACACTGGCGAAGCGAGAACAATCGTTTTCGACGAATTTGACGGATTCAAGGAGGTGAAAGAGTTTCATGCCAGACATTTGGCCGAGAAGCGGGCTCATAGGATGGCCAGAAACGTGAGACGACGTGCAAAGCGCCTGCAAAGGACATTGGACTTGTTCAAACGCTTACATGGGGGCGAAATTTACACTGGCAAAATCAAGAATAGGGTACGGCGAATGAGCCATTCAGTAATTAGCCGCTTATCGATAGGCCCTCATGCTGAACATCATGGTGTAGTCCAAACACTGACAAAAAATCATGACAGTGGCATTAGAAGACGAAAACGAGAGTTGGGTAGACAGATGGGCTCGAGAGTGGCACCAATGTGAGAGATAGCATTTTTCTTACAAAAGGGGCTTGCATTTGTGTATCTGTTCAAAAAATAATTATTATTTGAAGCCTAACTCTCTTAGGGTAACTCTTATCAAGCAAAAGGCCGCTATTAAATCGGACACCATGAGCATGAGGAAGACGGATTGCCAACCGAGATCCGATATGTAACCAGCGAATAGCGGTCCTATGGCGGCACCTATAGAACCTGTTCCATCAATGATTGCCGCTACAGTTGCCATCGCCTTGCCGTCTTTGATCCGACTGCCTAAATCTGTGCTAACGGCAGTTGTTATTAAAGCGTATGGTCCATTAACTAGGGAGCCAGTCATTAATTGGAGACAAATATTGTAGGTATTCGATATGGAGGCGAACCTTTCGTATATCACCATCGCCGGGATGGCTAATATCAGCATAACAGTGCAAGTCAGGCCGCTCTTCTTGAATTTATCACTTAAAAAACCAGCTAAGATTGCACCAAATATTCCACCAATGTCAAAGGGAACCGATAAGTAGGCTGACTGTTCGGAATTGTTCAGTGTCGACTGTGTAATATAACGTGGTAGCCAGTAGAGAAAAGTGTAACTAACCAATTTGGCAAATCCCAAACATAGCGAATATTCAACTACGCCTGGAATGGCTAAACAAGTCCAAAATGATACTGCTCGTTGCTGTCGTTGATTTGTGTTGCAATCGTTCAAAGATGTGGTTGCTACTGTAAGTGCTACAGATTAACGGGCTACTTTCGCCATCATTGCCGGATTGATGATTGTTGTTGTATACAAGACTGTCGTCGGTTATTGATACTGCTGAATCGAATTCGTTTGGACCTGGTCGAGGTAACTTCCTCCTATAGTTAGTCGAGCGCGGTGATTGATCGCCAGCTGCTACTGAATCAATAGCATCTTCAATGTCACGCTCACGATAATTTGCAGGGTTAATTCTGTGATTAGAATGACTTTGTTTAGTTGGGTGCAGGCTGACGTCTTCGGGTTTTGGAACTAGGAACAAGAAGACAATTATACCACAGCCAGCCATGATGAAGCCGGGCACCATGAATGAAAGGCCCCATGATTTTTCGACGAAATAGCCTGCGATAGTGGCGCCGAGTATGTTGCCCAAGTTTGTGTTGGAGTTCCATAAGCCAAATATTGCGCCACGTGATGATTGATCAAACCAACTTCCTATGCAAGACACTACCGATGGCCAGCCAGTTGTTTGTACCGCGCCAGATAGTAATTGTACAATGACAAAATAAGTCATTGAATGTATGTTGAAATAGAATGACAATCCGAAGGCATATAATAGGAAGCCGCTAAGTATCATGCCGCCAGATAGGAAGTACCTTAGATTGCATCGATCAGCCAAGAATCCGCTGAAAAACATAAAAAAGGCATATGAAAATAGAAATGCCGAGTCCAATATAGCCAGCAGTTGATTTGCTGTTGCATCGTCATTGAATGGCGCCCAATCGCACCAATTTGGGTCAATAGCTGGTGATGTGACAGTGTTTTGAACGGGCTCGTATTCGAAATATGCAAAATCTTCTTGTTGATCAAATAGAGTTATGTGATGAACATCTGAACAATTCCGATTTAGGACATTTTTCACTATTGACAATGGCCGTCGTCCCATATGAAAACATGTATAGGCAATGAATGTAATACATAAAACCAAGGTTTTATGAAATGTTCGCTTTGCTGAGATACTATTGAACTTGACAAATGCCCCGAAGAATGAGACACCAATTGGTTTCGAAGGCCTATCACAAATGCTAATATTATCATTGTTATTACTATTATTATTATCATTATTGTTACTATAACTATTACTATTGTGCCTATTAGAGATATTTGTAATTACATCAATATCATCGTCATAGCTATCATCACAGCTTGGTCGACTTTTGTTCAAATCTTGCCTGTCACTCGTGTCATAATTAGTCTGGCTATCAATATCAGAATCGACGGCGGGGTTGTTTGTGGCTGTTGTTGCTTCTTGATTCATGATTGGATTATGTTTATGGCAATAATAGGTAGCGGTTTGTTGTGGCAATGCAATATGTTTGATAATAGGTAGCGGTTAGTTGTGGCAATGCAATATATTTGAGTTGATGTCGGTGTGTTTTTGGTTTTGTGTATGTTTTTCTGCGTGAGGGGTTGTTTTGTGTCCTGTTAAACTTGGTAATTTCGTATCTCTCTCTCTCTCTGTCAAGTGCACGATTTCCTACTTATATTAGATTAACTCTATCTCTCTCCGTGATTTGCTTATCTTTGTTCTTCAGCTTAGAGAGTGTACAATTTAATTTAATGAATATCCATATGTTAACTTGTGTGCATGCATATATATATATATAATTCTATGTAAATGTGAATTTTTATATACAGACACAGGCAAACATATGGATATGGCTGTAAAGTCAGGCAAAGTTTAGAATAGTTTTTGATGGACAGCCAAGTGTGGATACAAGATGACAATGAGATCCTCCAATTTCGTTCAATTTCAGTGATGGCAACAAACACCCCATATCAGTGCAAACACAACACCAAAGCTCAATAATTCAACAAATGTGTGACAAATCAGATCGGGCAATTGATTATTGGCGAGGAAATATTAAAATTGGCTCAAACTCATTAGATTCGTCTACATCGTCGGCCATAAGTTCATAGAGATGCTTCAATAGGAAGCTTGTCAAACT
Source organism: Artemisia argyi (assembly GCA_030686995.1). NCBI lineage: Eukaryota > Viridiplantae > Streptophyta > Magnoliopsida > Asterales > Asteraceae > Artemisia > Artemisia argyi. The sequence goes on along the minus strand of JARVZY010005620.1, from coordinate 6,268 downwards.
AATCATTATTTTAAGTGTGTGAATCTGCTATTTTCGTGTTACTAAAGGCGACGACAATACGTACTTTTAATGCTCTACAAAGTTTACTTTTGTTGATCTCACTCACTCTCCCTCTGGCAGTCTTTCTGCTCTCTCTCGTCTCTCTCGGCGTCTCCTCTCTCTGGTGTCTGAAAGCGCGCCGCGCGAGCCAGGCCTTGTCTGCTGCACCGACTTCTTGGCCAGCCGCAGACAGGCGTTGTGTGCTTCTTGAACGAATTCCGCAAGATAGCTGCGGCGCACTGAGACTCGCAAACGTACAACAAAGTGGTTCCGTACAAAGATGCACCATCTTTGGCAAGCCATCATGCCAGGAGCTGCGCGTCTGCGGCCGAATGAGGGGCAGACTTGAACGAAATTGGCTTGTACGATTGGAAGTTGAGACAGGCAAAAGGGTATTTTCTGGGCTATCATAAGATGGACGATCGTCAAGTCGAACGAAGCCAACAAGAGAAGGTCGTGGGACATATTGGCTGGGTTCGGAGCCAGATATCTCGGCAATCTGATGCATTCGCAGGCCTCATCCCAGTAGCCAGACACCCGGTCTAGCCCCCCCCCCCCCTCCGCCTTGCCGACTCGACTAGCTCGGAAAAAAATTGAATCTGAGTTCGGCAGTCGGCGCGACCTTCTCTCGTAAGCGAGCTTGCAACGGCAGCAGTGTTAAAGACGCTCGGCGCATGACGCAAGACGATCGAGCATTTGCAAGTAGCAACCCTTTCACTTCTGTGCCCAACAAAACCAAGCCGACTGTCAGACTCAAGTGAACATGATCTGATCTATGCGCTCACTGTCTCTGATCACTATCAAGTCTGATATAGTTTGCACTCTGCCTAGTGAGGTAGAAACACTCGCCAAGGAGATCGGAGTGCAGCGGGCGGCACAAACTGCCGGGTGTTTGGTGAGCTTCATTTCACGATGAATTCAATTGGGACAAAACGACGAGGCTGATGACGAGTTCACTCGTTTGTGCGCTCAATTCGAAGACAAAGAGGGTCCCAGCCGATCGAGTGGCCCGAGCTCAGGACTCCGAGCCACACCATAAGCCTGAGGCTTCTCTTCTGCTGCCCGCCCAAGACACGTCATGCGAGTGCACCCCTTCAATGTAACATTATGGCATCGACCTGTTGAGAGTGGCGCTGTACTAGAGCCCTGCACTAGCGAGTGATCTAGCTGGCTGGCTCGCCCGCTTAATACCTCTGCAACTAACTACGCCGGCCTTACGAGGCGACACTGCTGGCACAGGTAAACATTCCGGCCTTGCCAGGCCTGTTGTTGACGATGTTGTTGCATCATGCAGCATTGCATCTCAGGTCGGCATGCACTTCAAATGCACGCATCATTTTGCCAGCCAAGCGGCACACATCCGACAATAGAAGTGTCTTCGTGCTTGCAATGCCGACCGCCGCCGGCGCCGCTTTCACATTGACTGCGATTCGTATAAGCTCTCTTTCCCTATCCAGTTAGCTCGACCTACTTTCTGACTACTTGATACTGCTTCAACTCGCATACATTAGATGGTGCAGCGCTTCTTCGTCTATCTCTCTTCCTCTGTGTTGCTGACGCCTGTTTCCGAATCAGCCAGTCGGCTTGGATGCTCATGGCAAACGAGCAGAGGGAACAGTTTGTGCGCCTTTCAGAGTGCAGGAGCTGCAGGGCTCTTGATGTGCAGAAGGGTTGGAGTGAAAGTTTGAATGCAAAGTTCGACCACTGTCCAGAGAGTAGACATAACCTGCTCGACATGCTTGGCTCAGACAGCATGGGCTCTCTCTCTCTCTCTCTGCCGCTCGCTCTGGTGCCTGCTCACAGTGTCATCGGTCAGTGGCCGCTCTTTGCAACACGACTGCGGGAGAAAGTTGAATGAAAGCAGATAGAAGAAGACGCCTAGATGATACCGCTAATTTCTATGCACGCCAATCCCAGTGGAGTGTCTGCGGCTTCCTTGAGGCACATTCGAGACAGGTGCCTGTTTGTTTGTGCAACCGGACAGACGGCGCCAAACCGAGATGTCGCCCGCTAGACAACGACCTGCCGCTTTTTGGAACGAAGAGCGCGTTGCGTCTGCTTGTACTCGAACAGGTGTGCATGCTTTCCGTCTCGGCCTGAGCCCAGCCTGTAACTCATCGCTCATGAAATAGTGTGTTCGAACTTCGAAGAGTGTCTACAACAAAAAGTGCAGCTCTGTGGGCCTCGCCATGGGCCGCCGACCGAGCTGCCTGATTCTGGCCTCTGATATTACACTGGGGCAAGCCATATCGGACATGAGGCCAGCTCTTTCTTTCTCAATTTCTTTACCGCCAACAAATCATAGACAACTGTCAGCTCTCGAGCCCGCGAGCCATCTCATCGAGCGGGCCTGTCCGGCGATCGGCACAGCCCGCTCTAGCTGCAGCTCGCAGGCAACTGAGTCTTCGCAGTCGCCATTTTCGTCCAACACTTTTGGCACCACACGCTAGATGCCTAAAGCGGTCTAGCCTGGGCTGCAAGGCAAACTTGACGCAGTGCAACAACGAAAAGCGCCCAGCTCCACTGTTGCATCACTGGAAGCCCTCTCTCGCGCCATCTTGCGGCGAGCATGCATCAGCCGATGTGGCCCTGCATCGCCACTTTGCGCCACCTGTTGATGACTACGAGTTACTCGCCCCCTCACTTCAGCTGGGTGTTTGAGGCGCATTCTAAGCGGCCACTCATTTGTTCCTCTTATAGGGCCAATTTCGACAGTTTCACACTCGAGCCCCTCATCCAACTTTCTCCCTCATGAGCTTGTTTTGGAGCTATTTCGAGCCAAAACGGCTCCCTTTGCGAGAGGAGTCAGCTCTTGCCACGGTTGGTGCTGCAAGCGTACCAAACTATTGGGGCCCCATCCTGGCACTCGGTGCCGCATGAGGTCTCAGCAAGGTGTCACGAGTGCGGCCTGCAGGTGACACCTTTGAAGTTCTATTTTTAGTCAAGGCTATTTGGTGCAACTGTTGGGGCGTGGAGGGGAGAGGGGGGGGGGGTTGCAAAGGCAAGCTGATGCGTCAGTAGGGCTGTTGGCAGCAGGGCCGTAGTGGTGCCACATCGTTGGCACGTCACAATCCTGGTCAGGGTCGGCTAAGGATGATTCAAGCATTGGACTCAATGGGGCACTGTTAAGAGCTGCTTCTATACTGACACGACCTGGCCTCTCCGCCCCGCAAATCTTTCTACAATATGCTTCATCAAATATCCTGCTCACTAAATGGTGACATTCGTTCACTTGGACTCAAGAGAGAAAGAACTCTAGTTATTGAAATTAAGTTAAAATCGACTCGAATTGATTTTTACTGATATAAAATAATATTAAGACGACAAATAATCGAGCAAAGAAGGAGAGTAGCTAATAAAAACAGCGACTATGAGATTGGCATTGTTTATACTGGCTCTAGTGGCCAGCGTTAGCTTGGGTCAGTAGCGTGAGAATTTTGAGTCATCTCTCTCTAAAACCAGCTTAAAAGACGAACACTAACCAGCTCACCAATTAAATTGATTTCAAACTTAATCCATTTTCAAAATAATCTAAACAGTTCAAGTGAATGGGGGGTCCTGTCACTGACCCGGCAGGGGGGAACGACCGAAAACAATAAGGACCAGAGTGAGGACCAAAATGGGGGCCAAGGTAAGAATGTGACCTGTTGATAGATTCTTGTGTCGATCAATTGAATGACTCAAAAAAAAATTTGGAGTCATCTCTCTCTCTCTCTCTCCCTAAAACCAGCTGATAAGACGAACACTAATCAGCTCACCAATAAAATTGATTTTGAACTTAATCCATTTTTAAAAATCATCTGAACATATCAAGGGACGGGATTTCTGAGTGGTATCGTAAATAAGTTAACTGGTGGAGGCAACGAAGAGAACAAGCCCGAAGAGAAAAAGACCGAAGACAATAAGGACCAGAGTGAAAATGGGGGGCGAAGGTAAGAATGTGGCCTGTTGATAAATTCTTGTGTCGATCAATTATCTCTGTGACCACGACAATCACCAGTAGCGAGACCAGACTAACCTAAAAATTGCACCAAACATTCTAACGAACATATTTCGATCTCAAAACGCGTCGCCATTCGGTCATTTGATTCTCTTCATCCTTCTAACATAATAAGGAGATACCCTTATGAAAAAAGCCTTAAAGAGTGCGGCCGACGGTGCAATAGACGCGTTTGCTGATGGTATTGAACAAAAACATCCGCATTTCACACCAATAATCGAGAAGACAAGAAATGCTGCAGAAAACGTGGCCCACGCAAGGATTGATAAGATTGGAGGGCGACAATAAGGTCCGAATGAGGGCGAAAAAGGGGGCGAAGGTAAGAATGTGACCTGTTGATAGATTCAATGACTCAAAAAAAAAATTTGGAGTCATCTCTCTCCCTCTCTAAAACCAGCTCAAAAGACGAACACTAACCAGCTCACCAATTAATTTGATTTCAAACTTAATCCATTTTCAAAATCATCTAAACAGTTCAAGGGGCCGAAAAGATTAAACATGCTGTGAGTGGTATCGTAAATAAAGTCACTGGTGGAGGCAACGAAGAGAAAAAGACCGAAGACAATAAGGAGCAAGATGGGGGCAAAGGTAAGAATGTGACTTTCGATAAATTCTTGTATCGATCAATTATCTTTGTTATACGACAGTCACGAGTAGCAAGACCAGACTAACCTAAAAATTGCACCAAACATTTCAACGAACACATTTCGATCTCTCAAAAACACGCCGCCATCTGGTCATTTGATTCTCTTCATCCTTCTAACATAATAAGGAGATAACCTTTTAAAAAAAAGCGTTAAAGGGTGCGGCCGACGGTGCAATAGACGGCGCTTGCTGATGATGCTAAAGAAAAACATCCGCTTCTCACACCAATAGTCAAGATGGGACAAGAAGTTGCTGAGAACGCGGCCCACAATGCGATTGATAACATTGGCACAAACAAGCCTGTTGATGTCAAGGTTCGTAGGCGCAGAAGTGCACCACCTAATGGAGGAAGTGCTGAAAAACCTGCTGAAGAAAATAAAGGAAAGTTGGGACGCTTATTAGGTGGAATGAAGCGTGCCGGAGTTAAAATGTACAATAAAATCAGGGGGTGCTGGCCCGGAGCAAACTGCTCCTACTCCAGCTTCAGCTGCAACTCCGACCCCAGCCTCAACTCTATCTGCACCGCCATCTCCATCGTCCCCAAATGCGCCAGTTCCAGAGTCAGTTCCGGTTCATTTACCAGACTCGAACTCAAAGCAAGAGGAGAAGGATGGAAAGGAGCCAGAGGGAGAGAGGGAGCTGAAGAAAGAGAAGGAGGAAGAGGTCAAAGAGGAGCAGGGAGGAGGAAGCGAAGCCTGAGGAGAAGGACGATGATGAGGAGAAGGATGAGACAAGAAAAGGGAGGAGAATGAGCAGGGGGAAAAACAGGAGGAAGATGATGGGAAGCAGGTTGAAGAAGAGCACGATGAGGCCGACCACGAAGATGAGCCCAGAGAAAATGGAGAAAGTGAGGACAGAGATGAGGAGGAACAGGTTCAGGCCGAACAGGTCAAGGGAAGACGACGATGAGGCAAGTGTTCGGGATTCATCAAAGTCGCCTGATGACGAAGAGGACAAGGTCGAGAGTGAGGAGTCTGTGGAAAAGAACGAAGTTGTAGAGGACGAGAAGAAGGAGAAGGACGGAGATGACGAAAAGGATGGGCAAGAAGCTCGTAAAGAGGGCCAAAATGCCAGTGCGTTGAAGATTATAACCACCATGTTAAATAATTCATAATTTATAATAAGGAGAGCTTTCTGGTTTGACAGATAAGAATAGAGAAGAGCGCGTCTATATTGGATTTCTCTTGCAATGATCCTCATCTTGGAAGATCTGGCTGCAAGAGAATTTCGTCCCGCCCGTCCCGGTCAAGCGAGTCTGAAATTTGAATGCTATCGTCGCCAGAAAGTGTGACCATGGCGCATTTCAAATGGATGGACAATCTCGGGAGGGGGACACGAGGAGAAGTTAGGGAGTCGCGTCAGTTGGTCGCCATTAGGTCGTGTCAGTATCGAGTATCATTATAATCATTATAATCAATATAATCACTATAATCACTATAATCGCTACAATCATAAACATAATATTAATTATAAGCAAAATAAAATACAATACAAGTTATCAAACGACGTTGTCAATTTTGTGCGAGTGTTTTTTCTCCACTTCCGTGTATTTTTTTTTCGCACGAGAGTTCTTGCCGCCCACGG
>JARVZY010005619.1:0-29172 GCA_030686995.1 Artemisia argyi | reverse complement strand
CATCGATCACTATTCATCATTTTACTATTCATCTTTTTCGGAGTCAGTTTGTGATTCTGAGAAGCGTTCAAAATTTTTACTATTCATAAAACACTATTCACCACCGGAGAAAATTTGTCATTTATGCGTGAGTTGCGTCATTTCTGTATACGTGCGGTTATCTACCTAATAAACGTTATCGTATAAACTATTACTATGAATAATTGATCCGATAATCCCAACTATGGTCCTAACACATTTTAATACTCATAATAATGATATAAAAATTATATTATTAATTTACCCGGTATTTTGGAAATTTATTTAATTTATATCGTACGCCTAATTTAATTACGACGGTTTTCGTAGAAACTAAACAATAATCATCCAAACACTCAATATTGATAACCAACATATTTTTACAATTCTTACGACTTTATTATGTCCCGGTTAACTCCGTTAAAATTTATTTTTAGTTAACTCGGTACCCGGTATACTCTAAAACTATTAATATATACATACTAATACTTAAAATTGCACCAACTATCTTACACCAATCACACTTTTCTTCCACCCTCCATGCTAATCATCTTACACCCTTTGAAAATGTTACTAACTCATAAATGTATCAAATAATTGTCTAAATATAATATATATACCAACAACTACACATTTTTCATCTCATTTTCATCCAAATCAACTAGAAGACTTTCTTTCTCTTCTCTTCCTCCCTAGCCACGACCCAAACAAGATCTCCATCAAGAGTCCATGGCTTTTTCAAGATCAAGACATAATCAAGCTCTACTTTCATTCCTTGTTAGGGTTTTGTGATAAAAACTCAAGGTTTCTTAGGTTTTACTCATCCAAGCTCTATAATCTTTCTAAGTAAGTTGTCAAACTCTTTTCCATAATTTCTTCATGTTATTTTTATGATCATATGATTTCCATTCAAGATCTACATGCATATGTTAGTTATACCACTCATTTATATATATATATATATATATATATATATATATATATATATATATATATATATATATATATAACTTTTGATCCCTAGAAATAGATTATAGTTAGATCCTTGTTAGATCCACTTGATTTATGATGTTTAGGAACCCATGACACCCTAAGAAGGTGTATGGTAAGATTAGACTAGATTTGTGGTGATTGTAAGTGGTTTGATTGATGTTGGAACTAGATTGGAACACTAGAAATGACTTTTGAACCAATATATATACATACTGTCCATATTTTTAAAACGTGGGAAAATCAGTAGATGATGGGTAATTTTTGACCAAATATTTAGAAAATACTTTCAAAAACGAAGCCGTGGGCGAAAGAACGGATTAAAACGAGTTAATAACGAAGGATATATGATTTTCCGAAGTTAACGACGAAAACTATTTTTCTGAAAATTCTTTGCTGATGAACAGTTGTCACGACTATTTCGAGGCGTAAAACTAAATCTAGCCATCCCGACTTATCAAAAATATGTTAGTATTTTGTCCCACGATTCCGGGGATATAAAGAACGAGGAAAATGAACTTAAAACGACAAAGTTATACATGTTTTAAAATCGTCAAAACTATATATATATATTTAGTCACTACTAGAAATAATATAACTACGTACTAAATGCTATATTTTCTAGATTTCTTATTCAAGAGTTATATTCATAACTAATGAAGTACTAAGGATTATAAGTTTATCTTTACGGCGATTAGACGTTATCTCAAGGTTTTCCAAAGTAAGGAATATAACACTAACCTTTTATATCCGATATAATACAACAAGTTTTTATAAGGCTAGTTGGACTTATTTTTCCTAAGTATGGAAAATACTTTACTTTGACTATAACTATTATTTTCAAGTTATGAGTGGTATAGGTATCATGTGCATGCATATTCTCTACATCCTTTCATGATCTAAGTATATCACTATCATTCATATTAGGTTGCGGTTAGAGATCGAACCTCATTTCTGTGTATCCACTTTTGTCATCGTAGCTATTCGCACCAGGTGAGTCATAGCCCCGCTTTTACTCTTTTTATACTCGTTTTAACTCTTTGGGGGGAGATACATGCTCAACTACTTACTTACTTGTACAAATACTCAAAACATACTTTCTTGATACTTGAAACATTTATACTTGATTGTGTTATACTTGATTGGCATTATACTTGATTGCGTTATACATACTTGTTACACTATACTTGCTTAATTTAAATACAAGATTCGTATTTACGTGCATACATAATACTCTATACTATCGGAGAGGTATTGGTAGTACTCATGGGAAGATGCCCCCTACCCTTGTGTCTATACTTGACCTTGGATGTCGTAGTACTATTTGGGGAGAGGCCCCCGCCCTTGTGTCTATTCTTGACCTTGGGTGAATATAATCCGGTGCATTGTGTAAACTATCTTTTAGCAGTGGGTTGTGAACACACAGGTTGCAAGTCTCTTATGGCGGGACTTGCAACTGAGTGGATTTACGATGCCTTTGCTGTGTGATCATTTTCTATATACTTTATATGTTAAACAAACTCTATGAACTCACCAACCTAGTGTTGACACTTTAGCATGTATTTTCAGGTTTTAACCAATGGCACGCTACTGGAGGTTTTGGCAGGGCATGGCATGGTCATAGAAGACTCTGATTATTCATTTGGGGACGGTTTTAAACTATTTTAAGGGCCTACTTCCGCACTACTTTTAACGATGTAAATTCAATATTTTTGATTTAACTATTTTATTCTAAATGATTGAAGTGAAAACCATTTTTGAACTAGTGTTGTAATACCAATTGAGTTACACCCCAGCTACATGTATGCTTCCGCTGGACCCGATTTTGGGGGTGTGACAATAGGTGTATTCTTCTTTTTCCGGACTAATTAACACTAGCCCTGCTCCAGAACCTTTTCTGCTAGAGGCTCCGTCAGTGTATAGAATCCATTCTTCTGGTTGAGAGATGTTACATATCTCCTTGCATCTCCTCCTCGGATCCGGGAAGGCTGTTCCGATGGGTATTTCATTAATGAAGTCAGCGAGCACTTGTCCTTTGACAGCATTTCTTGGTATGTAGGTAATGTTGTAAGCCCCCAGTTCTACCGTATATTTGGCTAATCGTCCGGTCGATTCTGCTCGGTTTAACACTTGTTTGATGGGATGGTCCGTTATGACCTTGATGGGATGAGCTTCGAAGTACCGCCTTAATCTTCTTGATAAATGTAGGAGGGTTAAAGCCAACTTTTCAACCGGAGCGTATCTCTTTTCGGCTTCATGTAAGGTCCGGCTTACATAATGAACTGGTATCTGTCGTTCTTCCCTTTTGACCATCAGTACTCCACTTATTGCTTCCGTTGCGGCCGATAGGTATAGGTACATATCCTCTTTAGGTTTCGGTGTTGTTAGGCATGGGAGTTCCAGAATTATTTTCTTCATTTCTTGGAAGGCCTTTTCAGCTGCCTCTGTCCATTGGTATTTTTCTTTATTATCTTTCGTGATGTTCTTTAACGTTTCGAAGAAAGGTAAAGATCTTTCGGCAGATTTTGATAAGAAACGGTTGAGTGCTGCAAGTTTACCACTTAAGCTTTGCATTTCCTTTAATGATTTTGGTGATTGCATATCGGCGATTGCTCTAGTCTTCTTAGGGTTTGCTCTAATCCCTTCGGACGTCACCATATATCCTAGGAATTTTCCTTCCTCTACTCCGAAGGAGCACTTTTTAGGGTTTAACTTCATGTTTATTCTTCGGAGGTTGTCGAATGTTTCTGCTATATCCGCCAACAGCTCCTTTTCCGTTTGGCTTTTAATCACCATATCGTCTACATATACTTCCAAGTTCCGGCCGATTTGTCTCCGGAATGCGGAATCCACCAACTTCTGATAAGTTGCTCCGGCATTTTTCAATCCGAATGGCATCTTAACATAGCAGTATGTTCCTCGATCCGTATAGAAGGCTGTTTTATCTTCGTCTTCTTTTGCCATCTGTACTTGGTGATATCCTTTGTAAGCATCCAGGAAACACTTGTAACGGAATCCTATCACTGATTCGATCTTCCAATCTATTTCGGGTAACAGGTAGTAATCTTTGCGGCATGATGAGTTCAGGTTCTTAAAATCAATACACATCCTCCAGGTGTCGTCCGGTTTTTTCACCAATACCGGGTTAGAAATCCATGTCGGGTACCGGACAGGTCTGATTATTCCGGCCTTTAACCATTCCTCCACGTCTCGATTTATGGCTTGGTTCGTTTCTTCCGAGAAAAATCTCTTTTTCTGTGCCACGGGTTTATCTTGGACGTTTACGTTGAACCTATGTTCAGCTGCCCATCGGGGAACGCCAGTCATATCCGAAGGCTCCCATGCGAAAACGTCTCGGCTATTTTTGAGCAATGTTATCAATTGTCTTCTTCCTTCTTTTGAAAAACGCCTTCCTATTGTTACTAGCTGTTCCGGGTACGCCGGATGAATTAACACTTCCTCGGTTCCAGTAGTTTCTTCAATGGTGATTTCCGAGGAGGCCTCTATTTGGGTTTCCTTCACCTTTAGGAACTTTTCTTCAAGTTTTCTACATTCTGAGATTATGACCGATCGGGTCACCAGAGTGGCAATGCCTCTCGGCGTTGGGAATTTCATCATGGAGTGTATAGTCGACGGGATGGCCTTTAGTTTTTTGATTCCGGACCTACCAAGTATTACATTGTATGGGGAGGGAGATCTAATCACTGCGAACTTCATGATAGTTCGGCGGTAAAGCCCTTCACTCCCGAAGCATACTTCTAGCTCGATCTTCCCTAACGGATTTATGGCTTCTCCTGCGAATCCTATTAGTGGTGTGTTTGTTTTTGTCAGACGAGACCGGATGGAAGGGTCAAGGTTTAGGAAACAGTGTTCGTACATTACTTCTACCGAAGCACCTTGGTCAACATACACTCTTCGTACGGTATACCCCTCAATTTCTGCTTCCACTATAAGAGGTTCGTCGGAGGCATCACCCGGTAGGATTGGCGGAAAGCTTATGGGAGCATTCATCCATTCTTCTTCCTGATCTATAATTTTGCGTTTCGGATTCCTTTCTTGGTGTCGAACCATATTGATGATTCGTCTTTGGTTGTTTTGAGGGTCATTTCGGGGAGGTGCTCTGTCTCTTTGCCGGACATCCCTGATCAGGTGATCTAGCTTGCCCGTCTCCATTGCTTTCTTAAGTTGTTCCTTGAGGTTATGACAATCGTTGGTGAGATGACCTTTCTCTCCGTGATAGTCGCAAAACTTATCCATATTTTCTCTTGATGGTCTTCCCCTTAGTGGTGGGGGTGCAGATAACCTGAGTTGATGCTCCGTTGATAGGATCTCTTTCGGGGCCTTGGTGAGCATGTTCAAGTCTAAAGGCCTGGTATCTCGTCTGTTTCCATCGTTACGACGGTGATCCGTTCGGTAATCTGTCCGTTAGGTATTTTCCTTTCGGGCAGGCACGTATGGTGCAAATTGATCATTTCGTTGGGATCTGAAATCTTGCTTTCCCCTGAAGGAGGAGCGTTGTGAGTTGTGGTCATTCCGGCTGTATGAATTGGAGTGATAATCTTTTCGGTAATTGTCCACCCTTTCTCCTTTCGGTACTTCTGTTAACCGAAATGCTCTTTCGGAACGAATAAAGTCATCGACTCTCATCATCATTTCAGTTACGGTTTGGGGAACTTTTTCGGAGAACCTTTATGCTAATTCCGGACTCTTGCAACCATCAATGAAGGAGGATATTTGCATTAATTCAGGCACACCTGATATACGGCTAGCCTCATCTGTCCATCGTTCCTTAAATTCCGGGAGGGCTTCATTAGCTTTCCGGACAATCTTAGTGATTTCCATTGGATCTCGGATGCATTTCCTCCGAAGAGCGAACCTCTGTACGAATTGTTCACTCAGCTCTTCCCAACTATTGATGCTACCTCGCGGGAGGCGATCGAACCATCCCCTGGCGGCGTCATCCAGGGTTTGTTGAAACATCATGCACCAAATCGGCATGGGCCAAGCACCTTGATTGGCTGCTCCTTCGAATCGGGTAATGTGGTCATCTGGGTCGGTGGATCCGTTGTATAATTTTAGATGTGAAGGCATGAGATACTTTGAACCTTTTGGTCTGGAGAAGTCAATGATCCTTCGGGTGAAAGGACTCTTGGACGCTGCCTTGAAGGGTTTAGAAAGGTCGTCCATCATTTCTTCTTCGGCCTTCTGTGCTTCGGCATCATGAGATTGGGCGGCCTCGAAGTCGAGATGGATAGGTTTGATAGGCGTTTTGCCCGAAGCGTTGTACTGTTGGATGAGAGCTTTTAGGGTGGCGAAGTGGTTTTGGATTTGTTCCATGCTACAGGTTTGGGTATTGTTATCCGGACGACTCCCGCTTCCTTCAGGTGTTGTTGGGGTAGGACATGTCATCTCTTAGCTTAGGTAGAGTGAATGACGGGTCCCACGGATGGCGCCAATTTGTTGAAGTAAAAGTTTGTTTCTACTTCAGACAAGCGAGAAGAATCCTTCGGACTAGAGTAAGTCCTTCGGATTCAGGGTGACTCTTGCTTCCGGTATGTTCCTTCGGATATCTGCAAAACAAATATGTCCGTTAGACTCGCCCCGGGAATGTATCCCAGGACCAACCTCCGGCGTGAGAGTAAGTATATGTTCTTGGTGAGAGAAAGTATGAATAAAACTAGAGAGTAGGAAAAAATTAGTTAACCTTAAATGAAGATTTCCTCTCTATTTATAGGCTTTCAATATGGAGCGCCAGACTAGTTTGTACTTAGCCCTTAACGTTCGCTAGTTTGTTCTCCATTATCATATACTTAGTGTACTTGTCTGTACTTTGATCAATGTACTTACTGGATTATCCGGACGGTTAGATCTTCCGGATGTCTGGGGTTCTTCGGCTATCGTTTGAACCTTTCGGATATTAATCTATTCTTTCCCGACATGTTCGGCTATATTAAGCTAGACATGGATCCGGAAGGTTTGTTATGTATCCGGAGGATACATACGCCAACATACACCAACTTTAGCTACTTTCGACAAATATACTTTATAACTAGATTTTCAAAACCGAACTAGACGTGAATCGGTTTAAACTCTAAAGAATCAAATATACGAAATGGAAAATGATTGAGAAGCCTAATTATATGCCTAAAGATGTGTCTAAATATGTGTGACATGATCCTCATGATTTGTGAAAAAGTGGGTCCCATGACTACAACCATCAGGATGATGTCATGCAGGCTTAGGCGATTTAAGTCTCCCGATCACTACTCGAAACGAAATATACAAGATGCATACTAACATTTACAAACTGAGAATACTTGTTAACAAAATGACATACTTCTATTAACCACCAAAGTGAGAACCAAATATACAAAGTATACACAATGTACTTTGACTTATAACCTTTATTTGGAAGTACACATTTGAGCTTCTTTCTTATTTCTTTGTCTCTTGTCAACATCAAACACAAACATACAGTTGCAAAAAAAACACACATAAACACTAGAAATGAGCTTGAATTTCCATTTTTCCGGTTTTCAAACGGGTTTGACCGGGTTTCAACTGGTTTTGACCGGGTTTAACGGGTTTGACCGGGTTTCAACTGGTTTTGACCGGGTTCAACGGGTTTCAACGTGTTTGGCCGGGTTTCAACGGTTCTCAACGGCTTTTAACCGGGTTTGACCGGATTTCAACGTTTTCAACGGGTTTTGACCGGTTTTCAACGAGTTTGACCGGGTTTTAACGAGTTTGACCGGTTTTCAACGGGTTTCAACGAGGTTTAACTGGTTTTGACCGGTTTTCAACGGGTTTGGCCGGGTTTAAAGGGTTTACCAGTTCAATCGGCTTTAGAAAACCGGCCTAGGCCTCGGTTTCCCGGTTGAACCGGCCTATCCGGTCCGGTTTTAGAGAAAGAAAAAGCTATCCAAGTGAGAAGACCGGTATTATCTCATTCTCACTTGTTGACTGCCGAATAATTTATTGCCAAGTGTCCCAACGTTTTTTATTTGGTAGTTTCTATCTTTTGCTTTTGCTTATACCATTTCTGGTGTTAAGTTTTAGAACAATGTGAATAATGTTAAATAATCAAACAGGCTTGGCTTAATACAAACAATGCTAACATTAAATACCGGTCCACTAACTGAATGATAAGATGAACTTCGAAGTTGAAAGTTACCCGCTCAAATGATGGGGCTATGAAAACCAACGAACTAAGCTATCTTTATACTAGACGGGTTCTATTGTAAAAGTTTAGCAAGCGGCTACATATTTCTAATACTTGTTCCTACTAATCTTCCTACCTACACAATAACATGGGAGTCATGACATGCAGATAAAATGACATTCTTGCAAATTAACAGATATAAATAGTTCTTCGTATATCAGTTTATGGATCCCCGATAATTATAAATTTGATCACTTTTGGTGTTTCGAACATGATAATTTTGTTCTTCGACTGTTTATACCGTATTTTTCCTTTTTAAAATACATTAAACTTGGCAACTCTCAGATGATTACACCTTTCAGATTGCCCTAGACTCTGATCATTCTTTAGTCGGAGGAGGCTTCAGTAGACTTGATCATGATGCTGAATTTTGCACCTTTGTAAGTGAATATGCACAAGGATACCAGTTTGAGTCTTTCTACTTTAAGTAATGTAAGCCTGTGTATAAGCTTATAATCGTATGAGCAGTCAAAGACAGATAATACTTAAGCTTATACGGGTGAGTGGTTTTTATGGGATTATAGGCAAATAACACAAGCTCTTAAATATTTTAAGTAGTATGACCATTATTGACATCCCAATACTCTTCAAATAAGTATAAAGAACAAAACACAAGGAATTTAGTCATCAGCTGATCAACATATCAGTTTCAAATGAGTTGGACACAGAAAGTTTTCAAAACACAAAACACAAAACGCAAAGGGATCATAGTATAAAAAACGACTATTCCTATTAAAATTTGTTCTTATTTCAGCGCCCCTTCTATTTCCAGAAAGCCTACAAAAATCTCTTTCTCTTTTTCCTTATCTTCCTCATTATAAACTTCCTCAATCTCTCTCTTTTCCTGCAATTGAATTCGGAAATTTATAAAAGAATAGATAAATAAAAATTCCAAATTTGGTAAAATTTGTAAAATAATGGGATATATACATCCTGAGCATGCTAAAGAAAGGAAGTAATGTTTGACAAAGGTTTTGCGTTTTTGATTTTTGCATGTAGTGGTTCTTCTCCTCTACTTCCTATTGATACTAGTGGACTAGGATTGACCTGTAATACTATAATAGAGAGACTTATTTCTACGTGTTCGGAAACTTTATTAAACTCCTACTAATCGCCTCCTCATAAGTAGCCAGTGTTGGTGCTCTCGTCAACAACCTTGGCAAATGATATATATTAAAAGAAAATTGGGAACTAAGATTGATTTACAATGGGAAATTTGACAGCCTACGCCTCATAATGTATCCTCTATCAGAAAAAAGACACTTCACGAGTGCACTCTTTGTATAACTGCCCTCCCTTTTAAAAAATGCAACATATGTTCTGAAAATACCCCTGATTTTCACCTTTTACACTTTCTTTCATTTTGATTTCAACCTCGATATTTGGATTTTCAGACACCCGTTGCTCATTGAAAAAGGCAGCAGAGTTATACAAAGAGAGCACTTATGAAGGGTTTATTTGAGAGAGGGGCACTTGTGAGGCGTATCATGTCAAAATTCCCTCAACTATGTTTACATAAAATATATGAAAAATTTAAATAACGAAATAACTGGAACCCATCTTACATAGTTAATTGATCAGAAACAATGTATAGGGATATGGTGTATTTTAAGGAATAGGAGAAATCTATAGTATATATGTTATATATTGTATTAAGAAACGGATGGTGAAGCAAGAACAAAATAAGCAGAGCGCGCTCACCTTAACACTCCCAGCATTAGCAGCAGTGCTCTTGTTATTCGTTGCGTGACATTGTACGCCATTATTATTAACATAAGGAGATACAAGGGTTTGCACAAACATAGGAGACCGAATATGTTCCTTACCTCTAGACAGCTGTATATTCTCATCACAAAAGTAAGTCCGCCTTATCCTAGATTGAATAGTATCCTTAAGAATATAATGAATAGCAAGATCCTTCATCTCACAATCGTTTGGAAAGAGTTCCCAAGAATTGTAGCTTTTCATAACCCAGATGCCACATGAGGGGAATGATAAAATAAATTGGCTAATATCAAATTGGATAAATAATTGACAACTTGTTGCTACAAGTTGCTAAGATTCATTGAATTCACATGTATGGAATCTTATCTTAAGATATGCAAGATATGGAAGATTTAGAAGATTTGAAAGATGCAGATTTTTTGCAAGTTGACATGCAACTTGAGATGCTTTCTTTGAGCCTATAAATAGAGTTCACTACTTTGATGCAAAAACACACGTAAAAGCAAATCTTGTAGTGTACTATCTTCCTTTCTTTTTGTACTAGTAGGTTTCTAGTTTTGTAGTATATTTCTAGCAATAAGAAATATATAAGTTGGGGTGTTACATCTCTTGTTCACTTTAATAGTGTCTTAATTTTCAATAAGCAAATTTGAGGTATAGTTGTGGTGATCAAATATTCACTCTTTACCTAGTCGGTGGGATATTATCGCGATTATTCCACAACAAGTGGTATCAAGAGCCGAGGTTATTCTTAGTATGCTCTGTGGTTGCAATTAATTTTGATCCTCTACATCAGAAAAGAATTACATTGGTTTTTTGGTTGAAGCTATTGAAAATTAATTTGTACACGAAATGGTGGATGGCATAGTTGACAAACCTTCCACATCGGTGGATCCAACATCTCCAAGTTGGGCTAGACCAGTCTTGACGAATGCAAGATTGGCGGTGGAGGTCTTTGATGGCACAGGCCATTTCGGTATGTGGCAAAGTGAGGTTCTAGACGTTCTTTTTCAGCAAGGTCTAGACATTGCCATAGAAGAAAGTAAACCAGAGGATGTAGAAGAGAGGAATTGGTTAACCATCAATCGGTTAGCTTGTGGTACGGTTCGTTCATGTCTTTCGAGAGAGCAACGATATGCTTTCTCAAAAGAAACATCCGCCTACAAACTGTGGGTGGCATTGGAAGAGAAATTTCTGAAGAAAAATTGTCAAAATAAGCTCTTTATGAAGAAGCGACTCTTTCGCTTCACATATGTACCGGGTACCACGATGAATGATCACATTACCAGTTTTAACCAACTGGTCACCGATTTGATGAATATGGATGAGGTGTTCAAAGACCAGGATCTAGCATTGATACTATTGGGATCGCTTCCAGAGGAATACGAGTTGCTTGAAACAACTCTACTTAATGGGAAGGATGATGTGTCTCTTAGTGAAGTTTGTGCTGCCTTGTATAGCAAAGAACTGAGAAGGAAGGACAAGCAGATTAGTTCAAGTGGAGATGCAGAGGTTTTGCTGGTCAGAGGTCGTTCGCAGAAGAAGGGCACTGATAAGAGATGGAGATCCAAGTCGAGGCAGAGACTAAGCAAAGATGAATGTGCCTTTTGTCATGAAAAAGGTCATTGGAAAAGAGATTGTCCTAAGTTGAAAACCAAGGACAATTATTACAAAGGGAAAGCTGTAGCGGAGGCGAATGTCACCAAGTGTGATGATGAAGAATCAGATCTCTCACTTGCAACATCGTCAACCAAGAATGCTTCTAATGTATGGCTATTAGATTCTGCATGTAGCCATCATATTACACCACATCGAGAGTGGTTTAGTAATTTTGAAGAACATGAGGAAGTTGTTTATACGGCAGACGAAACTCCCCTCACTACTCATGGGATTGGTTCCGTTCAATTGCAGAATGAAGATGGAACAATTGTGACCTTGAAAGGTGTTCATTATTCGCCAAAGTTGAAAAAGAATCTCATTTCCGTCGGTACCTTAGAATCTAAAGGATTCGAAGTAAGAGCCAAGGATGGGGTTATGAAGATCATCTCTGGCGTACTTGTAGTAATGAAGGGTATTCGTAAAATAAACAACACGTATCACTATAAGGGTAGAACGGTTGTTGGAACTATAGCAGCCGTTACCGATGGTGATAGAAATTCAGAAGCTGTGAAGCTATGGCATATGCGCTTAGGACATGCAGGAGAGAAATCCTTGAATTTGCTCATAAAGCAAGGATTATTGAAAGGAGTGAGTTCCTGTAAGTTGGATCTCTGTGAGCATTGCATCAACGGGAAGACAACAAGATTGAAATTTGGGACAACTATCCACAAGACACAAGGTATCTTGGATTATGTCCACTCTGACGTATGGGGTCCCTCAAAGACAAGATCTTTAGGAGGGAGACACTACTATGTGACCTTTGTTGATGACTTTTCCCGAAGAGTTTGGGTGTACACGTTGAAGACAAAGGATGAAGTGCTAGGAGTGTTCATCAAGTGGAAAAAGATGATGGAGACTCAGACGTGCAGAAAGATCAAACATCTCCGAACAGATAATGGTGGAGAGTATAAAAATGATCAGTTCACAAAATTTTGTGAAGATGAAGGCATCGTCAGACACTTCACTGTCAGACATACACCACAACAGAACGGGGTGGCAGAACGCATGAACCGAACTTTGCTGGAGAAAGTTCGGTGTATGTTATCCAATGCTGGATTGGGTAAAGAATTTTGGGCTGAAGCTGTGACGTATGAATGTCACCTTGTTAATCGTTTGCCATCTACTGCTATTGATGGGAAAACACCATTTGAGAAATGGTATGGAAAACCTGCTACAGATTATGATTCCTTACATGTGTTTGGTTCCGCTGCATATTATCATGTGAAGGAATCAAAGTTGGATCCTAGAGCAAAGAAAGCATTATTCATGGGCATTACCTCTGGAATCAAAGGCTATCGTCTATGGTATCCAGAGACGAAGAAGACAATCTTTAGCAGGGATGTCACCTTTAATGAATCTACCATGTTGAAGAAGGTAAATGCCATGCAGTCAGATGAAACTCCCAAAAAGGTGGAGTTTGAAAGAATAATTGCACCAGATGATTCTCCTGTGGTAGAAGGAGGTTATGAAGAAGAGGAGGTTCAAATCGAAGAACCTCCACAGCAACAACATGAATCAATTGCTACCAGCAAGCCCAAAAGAAACACTAAAAGGCCTGCTCGCCTTAATGATATGGTGGCTTGTGCATCTTCAATTGCAGCTGATGATGTTCCTACTACTTACTCTGAAGCGGTTCGAGACTTAGAGAGCGAGAAGTGGAGGATTGCCATGAGCGAAGAAATGCAGTCTCTTCGAAAGAATCAAACATGGGAGTTAACCAACCTCCCAAAAGGGAAGAAGGCAATTGGATGCAAATGGGTGTATGCAAAGAAAGAAGGATTTCCTAGCCAGGATGATGTTCGCTACAAAGCAAGATTGGTAGCTAAAGGCTACGCTCAGAAAGACGGAATTGATTACAATGAAGTTTTTTCTCCAGTGGTAAAACATTCCTTTATTAGAATTTTGTTGGCTTTGGTAGCACAGTTGGATTTGAAACTAGTTCAGATGGATGTGAAGACTGCATTTCTACATGGAGACTTGGAAGAGGAAATCTATATGGTTCAGCCAGAAGGATTCAAAGTTGCTGGAAAAGAGCATGAAGTATGAAAACTTCATAAATCGTTGTACAGATTGAAGCAATCCCCAAGACAGTGGTACAAGCGATTTGATAAGTTTATGTTGGAGTCGAAGTACACAAGAAGCAAATATGACCATTGTGTCTATTTGAAAAAGCTACAAGATGGGTCCTTCGTATATCTGCTTCTATATGTAGATGATATGTTGATCACTTCTCAAAGTCTAGACGAGATTGAAAAATTAAAGACTCGGTTGAAAAGCGAATTTGAGATGAAGGATCTCGGTGAAGCAAAGATGATTCTCGGCATGGAGATAGTCAGAGATAGAAAATTGAAGAAGCTCTGTTTGACTCAGAAACAATATCTGAGAAGGATTCTAAAGCGTTTTAGGTTCGACAAGCAAACAAAACGAGTTAGTACTCCACTCGCTTCTCAATTTAAGATCAGTGCTGCTATGTCACCGAAAAATGATGCAGAGAGGGCATACATGGAGAAAGTGCCTTATGCAAATGCTGTCGGTAGCTTAATATATGCTATGATATGTAGTCGACCAGATATTAGTCATGCTGTTGGTATGGTGAGCAGGTATATGCATAACCCTGGTAAAGGACATTGGCAAGCTGTTAAATGGATATTACGGTATATCCATAACACGGTCGATGTAGGGTTAGTATTCGAACATGGAAGTAGTCAGTGGGTGGCGGGATATTGCGATTCTGACTATGCTGGAGATTTAGACAAGCGAAGATCTACTACAGGCTATGTTTTTACTTTGGCAAAAGCTCCAATTAGTTGGAAGTCTACCTTACAGTCAACTACTGCTTTGTCAACTACGAAAGCAGAGTATATGGCGATTACAGAGGCTGTAAAGGAAGCAATTTGGCTTCAAGGGTTGCTCGGTGAACTTGGAATCAATCAGAAATTTGTCACGTTGCATTCTGACAGTCAGAGTGCTATTCACTTAGCGAAGAATCAAGTTTATCACGCAAGGACGAAGCACATTGATGTTCGGTATCATTTCATACGAGAGATACTAGAAGAAGGTGGAGTTAGAATCGAGAAGATCCATACTTCTAAGAATCCCGCAGATATGCTGACTAAAGTATTAGTAGGGATCAAGTTCAATTACATGATCAATGTTGTGAAAACATGAAGATTGGTTTGAATACTCCACCAATGACTGCCGATGATGAGATTGAAGAATTGATATTCGCCAAGGTGGAGATTTGATAAAATAAATTGGCTAATATCAAATTGGATAAATAATTGACAACTTGTTGCTACAAGTTGCTAAGATTCATTGAATTCACATGTATGGAATCTTATCTTAAGATATGCAAGATATGGAAGATTTAGAAGATTTGAAAGATGCAGATTTTTTTGCAAGTTGACATGCAACTTGAGATGCTTTCTTTGAGCCTATAAATAGAGTTCACTACTTTGATGCAAAAACACACCAAAAACACACGTACAAGCAAATCTTGTAGTGTACTATCTTCCTTTCTTTTTGTACTAGTAGGTTTCTAGTTTTGTAGTATATTTCTAGCAATAAGAAATATATAAGTTGGGGTGTTACATCTCTTGTTCACTTTAATAATGTCTTAATTTTCAATAAGCAAATTTGAGGTATAGTTGTGGTGATCAAATATTCACTCTTTACCTAGTCGGTGGGATATTATCGCGATTATTCCACAACAGGGAAATCATCTTTGTCAAAAGCGGGAAAGATGCATAGACGGCCTTCAATGATCCCTAGTGCATAATCATAATTCCAAACATATCTCCTGTCATTCGGTTGGGGAATTTCTCTAAATTCCTCTTTAGCTAAATCGAAAGAGACAAGTAATATATTTTCCCTGGTGGCATCATTGGGATTAAGCCAAAACCAGTGAAGTGCCCCATTGAATAAGATACCAGGCTTGGCTAGTGTAGTATCATCAAACCTATAATTGACTTGTCCAAGAGGTTTCCAAACATTAGATTTCAAAGATAATATACGAACATGTGCCTTACCTTTTTGGCAGATGGCCATAACAACTTTGTAATCATCTGCAGATGAATCATAACCAAAGCCAAAACATCGCGTCTCTTTTCCTGCAATTATTTTTGGTGGCTGTTGAATTTCTCTAAACTCTCTAGTCATAGGATTGGTTACAAAAATTCGACTTCCTGAATATACGCACACAAGGCCGTTGGAAGAACCTTCCATAAAAAACCAATTATTGTAGTATCTAATCGTATCGATCTTTCTTCTGTTGTCCTCTTTTTTGCAACTAAATTTAACATGAGTTTTAACAAAAGAAGGACTTGATATCAAAGAATACCATGACTTACAAACACTCTTGCATCGGAGAAGATCTATCACTGGCAATCTTAAAAGTATCTCCTCGACAACATCAGACATAACCATCTCTATGAGAAGGCTTGGCTTGTTCTTTTCTTACTTATTATCTTCCACGCTATAAACTTCCTCGATCTCTCTCTTTTCCTGCAATTGAATTCGGAATTTTATAAACGAATATATAATTAACAAATTCCAAATTTGGTAAAACTTGTAAAATAACGGATAATTAAGTCCCGAGGCTTGCTAAAGATTTTTGGGTGTAGTGCTTCTTCTCCTCTACATCCTATTGGTACTAGTGGACTAGGATGGACCTGTAATACTAGAATCGAGAGATTTATTTATACGTGTTTGGAAACTTTATTAAACTCCTAATAATAGGCTCGCCTCCTCATAAGCAGCCAGATCGAGTTGCGGTTCAACAACTTTGGCAAAGGATATATAATAAAATAACTGGGAACTAAGATCAGTTTACAATGGGAAATTTGACAGTGTACACCTCATAATGTATCCCCTATTAAAAAGACTTCACGAGTGCACTCTTTGCATAACCGAGCCCCTTTAAGAAGGTGCAACGTATGTTCCAAAATACGCCTTATTTTCACCTTTTACACATTCTTTCATTCTGATCTCAACCACCATCTGGATTTTCAGAACCCCCGTTTTACGTTGAAAAAGGGAGCATAGTTATACAAGGAGAACGCTTATGAAGGGTTTATTTGAAAGGGTGGGGTTGGGGGGTTTACTTATGAGGGCGTATCCTAAGTAGTAACTAGAACCCATTTTACAATCAACTTCCATGAGTGATTTATCAGAAATACAAGTAATAAAACAATGTATACGGATATAAAACAATCAGAGATATGGTGTATTTTCAGGAATTGGATAAATCTAGAGTATATATGTTAAATATTGTATTAACAAACAAGAACATAATAAGCAGAGCACGCTCACCTTAACACTCCCAACATTAGCAGTGCTCTTGTTATTCTCTGCGTGACTTGGTGGGCAATCCTTACCATAAGGAGATACAAGGGTTTGCACAAACATAGGTGACGGAATATGTTCCTTACTCCTAGACAGCTGTATATTCTCATCACAAAAGTAAGTTGGCATTTTCGTAGATTGAGTAGTATCCTTAAGCATATAGTGAATAGCATGATCCTTCATCTCATAATCTTTTGGAAACAGTTCCCAAGAATTGTAGCTTTTCATAACTCAAGTGCCACATGTGGGAAACTCATCTTCGTCATCATCATTGGGATATATGCACAGACGGCCGTCCATAATCCCAAGTGAGTAACCATAATTCCAAACGTATCTCGAGTCATTAAGTTGTGGAATTTCTCTAAATTCCTCTTCAGCTAAATCGAAAGACACAATTAATATATTTTCCCCCGTGGTATCATTAGCATTATGCCAAAACCAGTGAAGTGCGCCATTGAATAAGATACCAGGTCTTTTCAGTGAGAAATCATCAAAACTATAATTGACATGTCCAAAATTTTTCCAAATATTAGATTTCAAAGATAATATAAGAACAAGTGCCTTATCACTACGTTCGGAGATTGCCATAACAACTTTGTAATCATCTGTGGATGAATCATAACCAAAGCCAAAACATTGCCTATGTTTAAAAATTCTTTTTAGTGGATGTTGAAGTTCTCTAAACTCTCTAGTCAAAGGATTGATTACACAAATTCGAACTTCATATGAATATATGCATATAAGGCCATTGCATGAACCTTCCATACGCCACTTATTGTAGGAACGCCACTCTAAAGGTACATCTTTAGACTCAGGTGTATGAAGATGTGATGTAATCATAGCGATCTTTCTGTTGTCCTCTTCTTTGTTGCACATAAATTTATGATGAGTTTTAACAAAAGAAGGACTTGATATCAGAAAATACCATGACTTACAAACACTTTTGCATCGAAGAAGATCTTTCACTAGCAATCTTAAAAGTATCTCCTCGACAACATTAGACATAACCATCTTTACCAATCGATTAACACAATGTTGTAAAGGGTTTCCGAAAGTATATATATACAAGTGCATGCTAGTTTTTCAAGTCCAACCCATACACATTAATTAGTTTGATATTGGCCCAACTTAGCCCATTTAATTTAAGTAATATAACATTTCTCGGTGGACGGTTTCCCGAGACAATAAAATAATCTTATAACTTAAAAAAAATATTATTACTAGAAGTCATTTTTTAATTCCTTCGTATTTGATGTCTGCATCTTTTGCACCGCCTCACAGATTTATCACACAAGAAATACTAAAACGTGTCTCTCTACAGTAGCTACACCGACTCATTGTACAAAGTGTTATCCTGATTCTTCTACAGTGTTTACACCGCCTCATCTTCTTCGTCAGGTATATCGAAACCTTTTGCTGGTAAATCAATTGTTAGCTTCTTATGAATATGTCTTAGGTTTTGTCCTTCCAGATTTATCCACACCTACCAGATAATTTCACCGCGCCGTTATATGCATGAACCCGATCTTCAAAAGTAGAAAATTATATGTCCATCAGGTAACAAGATACACTTCTTATAAAGATTAGTGGTATGGAAAAGTTAGTGTTATTCGCTTATTGCTTTTGATACGTCTGTGCAGATCCTAGGCGATTGTTATTGAACTCCGATCTAATATCGTCCTTGGAATTTGCTACTCATTCGTTTGGCTATCAAACTCAGGTATGAGGTTAAAGCTTGAAAGAAAAATGAGGGGTTTTAGTTTTTGTGGTTTCGTTGGTCGAAAGTCAAAAATTTTTGTATAGTTTATTAGTTGTGTTGTTGCTTTTCAGTATCTTTACGATTGGACCTGTTATCATCATCATCTCCTTCCGAGTTAGTTTCTGTGAGATTATAAGGTTGGCGGGTAACAGTTGAAAGTAGGCGTGTGTCTTGGCAGGGCAGACTTTCTCGACTTGGTTAGTTTGCAGTAAGGCAGGTTCGGATCCCTTCGACGCAAGTCTCATACATTATTTGTAAGGCGAAAGCCCTGAATATAATCGTTAATGCTTATAAGCTTTATGCTTCAAATTGAACAGCTACATATTCATTAGCATTTGCTTATGCTTAAAAGAGAATGGTTTTATTCTTTTAAAAAATAACGATGTTGTTTTCGGGACTTGATAAACGGGCTGTGATGATTCTTACAGTTTGGGCAAAATGAAACGGGCCATTAAAGATTTGAATGTAACCTGGCAGGGCAACCACCGGACAGTATAGTATTGATGATTGCTATGCAGCTGAGTTCGTTTGCAGCCACGGCGAGATTTAGATGTTTTTGTAGCCCGATTCTTGCTTACAAATGTGAGCCTAATTATTTATCGCATCACCATATGCGTTTATCAATACAAGGAATTTAGGTAATGTCAGGTTTTTCGATACATAGCCTGCTTTTTACTAATTCTTACCACATGGTTTGATGATGCTCACACCGTGTTTCTTTCCTTTGCAGCTTTACACATGGGTCTTACCTAAAGGGAAAAAAACATGTTGTGCCAGAAGTGCAAAGAAGGATTTTGTTTAAGGCATATGAACGGTAATATATGGATGCCCAATATGTCAGCGGAAAGTCACTGGAATAGTGCAACTTTTATTCCAAAATTGTTTAAATCAACACAAAGGCTATTATGAAATTTATACAAAGGCTACTACTTAGAATACTTTAGTCAACCACTGTAATATGTTTCATAACTGTAGGAAGTATGTGTAAGGCTGTAGATAAGTATGTTCCCCGTTAGCCGCCTTAGAACATACCATTTTGTACAAACAGTGGCAGCCATAATGTAAGTAAATGCTTTCATAAGACACACCATCTGTATTTGCCTTGACAGTAATCCAAAGGTGTGGCAGACACCCCCGCCGCGTTGCGGCGGGTACCTCCCCTCGTTTTCTCACATTAAGATATAAGTGTAATAGATCTTTTATTATTATATTATTATTATTATTATTATTATTATTATTATTATTATTAAAAATAAGATAACCGCCCTTTGTTCTCTTGGATATGTACTAGTTATGTCCGTGTAACTCACTCATTCTATTTCATAATATCATCTAATCAACTTTACACATGTAACAATAAAATCAGCTTGTATTGATATGTGTTATCCTCGTTCTCTTTCGACTTAACAACAGGTGGACTTGGAGCGTATGGTCACAAAAGAGGAGCTTAAGAGAGCGGTGTGGGATTGTGGGATGGAGAAGTCCCCTGGTCCAGATGGTTTTACTTTCGGTTTTTACCAACACTTCTGGTTGACGATCGAAAATGATGTGTTTGAGGCGGTCAAATATTTTTTCTATGACGATATTCCAATAGGATGCAATTCCACTTTCATCGCTTTGATCCCTAAAATTTCGGACGTTAACATGGTCAAAGACTTCAGACCTATTAGCCTCATTGGCAGTATTTATTAAATTATTGCTAAAATCCTAGCAAATCGTCTCGTTGGTGTGTTAGAGAGCATTGTTAACGAGGTACAATCAACTTTCATAGCGGAGCGTCAAATTCTTGATGGTCCATTTATTCTTAATGAGGTTATGCAATGGTGTAAAAGTAAGAAGAAAAAGGCGTTATTTTTTAAAGTTGACTTCGAGAAAGCGTATGATTCGGTTCGATGGGATTTCTTGGACGACGTTTTAAATAAGTTCGGGTTTGGCAATAAATGGTGTAAGTGGATCCAAAGTTGCCTAAGGTCGTCGAGAGGTTCCATTATTATTAACGGTAGCCCTACGGAGGAGTTTCAATTTTTCAAAGGGCTCAAGCAAGGTGACCCGCTATCTCCTTTTCTTTTTATCCTTATTATGGAGAGCTTGCATTTATCTTTTCAACGAGTTGTGGATGAGGGCCTGTTTAAGGGTATTAAGCTTAGCACCTCGTTAACTCTCTCTCACTTATTTTATGCGGACGGTGCAATGTTCGTAGGTCAATGGTGTGATACTAATATCGATACCCTTGTGCATGTTTTGGAATGCTTTTATTACACTTCTGGATTGAAAAATAACATGTGCAAAAGTAAGATAACGGGAGTTCATGTAGATGATACGAAGGTTAAGAATGCGGCATCTAAATTGGGTGTCTTATCCTCAAAATTCCGTTTCTTTACTTAGGTACGAAAGTTGGAGGATCTATGTCGCGTGTTCATGAATGGAAAGAGGTTGTTGATAAGGTGAGGTCTAGATTATCGCGATGGAAAATGAATACGCTTTCTATTGGTGGTAGGTTGACGCTTCTTAAGTCGGTTCTTGGATCGACGCCCATTTTTCACATGTCTATTTTTAAAGTTCCGCTGAGTGTACTTCAGGTGCTTGAGTCTATTAGAAGTCATTTTTTCAACGGTAATGACATGAGAAGTAATAAAGCTTCTTGGGTTAAATGGAGTAATGTGTTAACAACGAAAGAAAACGGGGGACTTGGTGTTTTGATGCGTGGAATTGCGCCCTCGCAAAAGGTTTTACCTCTCAAAGGATCTTGAGAAGCTTGCAATCCTCACCAGGCAGTGTACCTGATCATTGTAGTATAGTATAGTGACAAGTACCGGGGGATTGATCGTTCAACTCAAAGAATAGTGTTCGCTAGGGTTAAAACTCACTGAAACTAGGTCTAGAGACGAGCGATGATTCTTTTTGTATTTTTATATTTTAGATGAAAGCAAGTAAAATCTCGGTTTTGGAAGGAGTGGGCGGAATTAGTTGCTAATCAACTAACCCAATTAACTAAAGATGCAATCAAAATAAAATAAACTAAACTTAAAATAATTTGTGGTGTAAACAATAATGAGAGAAAATGTGTTTACTTAGATTTCATTACTCCCTAGCTATCTTTTAGAGGTTGATTAGTTTGTTACAATTGCATGGATGACGGGTTATATTCCTTAATACCATTCGTAGGGCCGTGTACGATCTTCCCTATCTCTATAAGCTTCTACCTCTTCCTATGTCGAGCCGACTACTAGCTCCTAACGTGGCCTCATTAGTAGCTACCCACGCATTAAATACAACCAATATATCGTAGTACACCTCCGATCATGTTTCTTAAGACGTTCAAGCAAGTTACCAATTGGAAGTCTGTCAGTTTTCTTAAGCCTAACATCGAATTCATTCATCCACAACAATTATAAACAAACAACCAACCCATAATCAATATCTAAGTTTCATTACATCTAAGCAAACACAAAGAAAACCTAGCCTAGCATGTTAAAGAGAAGACAAACGTAAGATATAATCAAACAACACATAGACATATTGAATGATTTGATAAAAGACTTATCTTCAATTAAGCATGGAAGAAACAAAGGGTTGAAATCCTTAAAATAGCTATAAAATTCGTCTAGGGTTTACTCCCTTCAAAGTTGCACACAATGAATGAAAACTAGAAAACTATATATAGATTTTGTATCCTGGCGCCGTCAAGAGATAGGTGTGACGCCGTCAACTCGTGGCCAAAACAAACTCGTATTGCCTAAATCCACTTCTAATGCCGTCACTTTTTATGGACTCTGGGCCGTCACTCTTTGCATTTACTCATGATGGCCTTGACATTTTAATACGTGACGCCGTCACGATCCCTTCAAAAAACATTCTGGCGCGTCACGTGTAATTGATTTATCCACCCCTTTGTCAAGTCATGACGCCGTCACTAGCAAGATGTGACGCTGTCAAGTGCAATTTCCAGCATGGTTTTGAGACTTTGTCGTTTTCTTCACTTTTTCGCTCCAAAAACGTCCAAAATGCTTCCTTTTGTAAAATTCCTCTCAAAATTACCTAAAATGACAAAAGGGATGATTTAGGGCAATATTTGATCAAATAATCTCGACTTTGGCCTTAAATGACCCCCCAAAAGCGGTATACTTTTCGCTTCATCATGTTTCTAGCCTGTTTGCTCTTAATAGAGGTTTGATGCTAAAGTAGGTTCGGAGATTCTATTCGCAAAAAACATCTTTTTGGGTTAGAATATCCAAGCCATTCACGGGGATGATGGGAAAATGGGAAAGGATATTTATTCTGGAATTCGGTCATGTTGGTTGAACATCGTGTATGACGTTAAGGAGTTGCAAATTCAAGGGATTAATGTTTTCATATCCGTCTCAAATTGGGAAATTGGGAGTCTATTCTGTTCTGGGAGGAGAAATGGAGTAACGACAGTGTGCTAAAAGATCTTTTCCCTCGAATGTACGCGCTAGAAAGTAACAAATTGGTGACTGTTGGTGCGAAATTGAAGGATTCTAGCATGGATAACTCTTTTCGTCGTAAAGCTAGGGGAGGAGTCGAAATGACGCAATACGAGACTCTCATTGATATGGTTAATTCTGCTTCTCTTGTGCCCATGGCTGAAGATATATATGGTCCTTGGAAAATTCTGGCGAGTTTTCAGTTGCTTCAATTCGAAAGGTGATAGATGGCATTCGGTACCCAGTGGTAATTCTAAGACTCGTTGGATCAAATTCGTACCGATTAAGGTGAACGTGCTTGCATGGAAAATTAAATTGGATGCTCTTCCATCGAGGTTCAACATATCTCGCCGTGGCATTTCTATAGAGTCTTTATCTTGTCCTATTTGTGATGGTGGGGTGGAATCGACGAGTCACATATTCTTTAAATGCTGCTTGGTTCGTCAGGTTGCTGGGAAGATTGCCAGATGGTGGAACGTTGATATCCCTGTTTTGGATTCGTATGAAGATTGGTTGACCTGGATGTTATCTTTGAGGCTTACAGTTAAACGCAAAATGATGCTTGAAGGTATATTTTACACGTTATGGTGGTTGATATGGTCCTATCGCAACAAATTGTTATTTGAGTCTAAAGCTCCTAAGAAGGCGTTAATTTTTGACAATGTTGTTTCCAACGCATTTTATTGGTATAAGTATAGATGTAAAGCTTCATTTAGTTGGGACGATTGGCTCAAAAACCCTTACTTGATTTCGGTGTAACTCTAGCTTCTTGCTAGTTTTTGTGAATAAATTGCTGTTAAAAAGAAAACAATAAAATCAGCAGGAATATAAAAAAGAATATGTTGTAAAAGTAAATAGCATCTTCTTTACTTCTTAGCAAGCCATTACTAGATTTTGAAAAAAAAAAAAAAAAAAAAAAAAAAAGGCTACAAGTACAATCTTTTAAACAATTAAAATAAAAATAGACCGACTGAAACCACTATCAAATAACATAGTGGTAAGTTTTTTGTTTTCCCACAAGAGTTAAAAGTTCAAACTTCGTTATGTGTGTACTTTTAAAAGTGGCTAGGAAAGGATCAGAAAACGTCATGACTTCTAAAGTTAACCTAGTGAAATTGCTTACTTCGAAGTCGCTCTCCCCGAACAACACGAACATAGGAAAAAATCTCATCTGTTTATTTCTATAAAAACACAAATGAATGATGAGGTGAGTTATTTTATAAACTAAGTTTTTGTTACAAACTGAGGGACAAATCCCCACCATTCATCTAGTTTGATCTAATGGTGGGGATTAACCTAAGATTTAATAAGACAACATAAGTCCATGTTTTTTTTTTTGTCCTTTTTGTCTATCTTATTTATTCATTTTTTCTTTTTTTTTTCAACTTCACGTTTTTTTCCTTTAATTCAAGTTTTTTTTTTTTTTTTTTTTTTTTTTTTTTTTTTTTTTTTTTTTATTTATGTTTTTTTCGTTTTTTATACATATTCGTTGGTTTTTCTTACGTTTTCGTTCGTTTTCATACATTTTCACCGGTTTTCATACGTTTTCGTCTGTTTTCTTACGTTTTCGCTCGTTTTCATACGTTTTCGTCTGTTTTCTTACGTTTCCACCCGTTTACATACGTTTCGTCCATTTTAATACGTTTTCGTCTGTTTTCTTATGTTTTCGCCCGTTTTCATACGTTTTCGTCCGTTTTCATATATATATTCGTCCGTTTTCTTACGTTTTCATCTGTTTTTGAATTTTTTCATACGTTTTTGTCCGTTTTCATATATATTCGTCCGTTTTCTTACGTTTTTGTCTATTTTTATACGTTTTTGTCCGTTTTCATACGTTTTCGTCCGTTTTTATACGTTTTCGTCCATTTTTATACTTTTTCATATGGTTTCATCTGTTTTCATTCATTTTGTCCGTTTTCTTACGTTTTCGTTCGTTTTCATACATTTTCGTCCGTTTTCATACGATTTCGTCCGTTTTCATTCATTTTCGTTCGTTTTTAAATGATTTCAGACGTTTTCATACCTTTCTGAATATCACAAGTGATATACTGTGATTATCAGAATATCACTTGTGATATTCAAAATATCGTGAGTGATATTGAATATCACTCGCGATATTCTGAATGTCACAAGTGATTTTTAACATTCTGTAACATGAAAATCACAAGTGATATTCAGAATATCGCAAGTGATATTCAAAATATTGCAAGTGATATCTGAATATCGCAAGTGATTTTCTGAATATAAATCACAAGTGATATTCAGAATATTACAAGTGATTTCACGTTTTTTTTTAATTCACGTTTTTTCAAAAGTGATATTTTGAATATCACTCTGAATATCACAAATGATATTCTGAATATCACAAGTGATTTTCAACAATTGTTCTATAACATGAAATTCACAAGTGATATTCAGAAAATCACAACTGATATTCTAAATATTACAAGTGATATTCCGAATATCACAAGTGATTTTCAACTAATATTTTGTAACATGAAAATCACAAGTGATATTCTAAACGAGGCCTTAAGCCCGCGCGTTGCCGCGGGATGTTTGCATATGCAAGTTAGGCAAAAAAGAGGCTCGAAGTTACATTTAGCTAACACGTTGCCAACTGCATTTACATTAGAAACAACAAAATAAATACATGAACTGGTAAACGGAAATGTACATCTGGTATATAACCCATGGATTTCAGCTGCATTTTCATTCTCGTTTGCTGTTGGAGTGCCCTTTAAGCCTTTCTTTATACCAGAAGGCAGCTCCACGAAATTGCATCTCTCTTAGCTGAAAGCACATATGTATCTTCAAACAGCCATATTGTATATGCACATCTTCAGACCCAACTGACATAAAAAAGTTTAGAAGACAACTATGTTCAGTAGCATGTTGCATAATTATTCTTCTTTACACATACATGGTGTATAAATGATTAGTGAACTTTCGGGCCTATTAAATCTTAGACTAATATCTATGTTAAAAGGGCAAGAGTTTACATGTGCAGTCGTTTTCTCCTAAATGGCAACTTATATAAAAAAAATAAAAAAATACAAAACAACAACAACAACATAATACAAAGGCAATGGTACAAACAACAACAAAAACCATAATTCGACCATTTCTTTGAGGCCAACGTGACAGCATCTAAGACAACACTTTTCATTCCTATTATAAGTTGATCCAAACACTCCCCATTGTTGCAGTGTCCTAATCCATACACCTTATTGTTGCAGTAGCCTAATCAAAACATAGTCTTAAGGGCCTTATATTTACGTAAAGGCAACTTAAGGGGATTGGGTAACTAATATGTACTCTTTTGTTAGAAAACCATGTGTTTTCATATTCTTACTTTTACACTTAAAAAGACTTAAATGGCCATTGTTACCTTCACCATCTTTACTAAAACCACAAATTTTAACTGATCAACCATAAGTTAAATAGCATAAATGGGTATACAAAATTAATTTGTATCTTTAAAAGTGAAACATAAAGGCAACTTAGATGGTACATCCTGGATGGCTGCACTACGCCATGTTACCGTTTCCTACTAATTTTAAATACTGTATATATAATTTCAACCATTTTTTGAGTAAGATGCCACTCGCCGGGTGGGGAAAAAAACACACTCTAAAGGACATAAGGCATATAAAGAAAGGAAGGAAGCCTATGAATCAACAACTAAACCATTGAACTCAAACGACTAAGTACAAAGCACTTGTTTCGCGTACCTAAAACTCTAGCAGATGCACATCCTTTTAATAACTTGACTTGCGTATCAATCTGAATCAAAGACTCCTTTTGTTGCTCCACGACCACTGATCTCAATGTCAAATGTGATTCCTTGCTACCAGAATTCTAAACCATGCATATCTTGCCACCCGCTTTATAGAGGCACCTACAGAAAGAAGCCATTGTTGATTCAGAATGAAGCACAATGGAGACTGGAGACGGGTTATGACAGTAGTGTCTTTTCAAAGTTTTGCCTAAATTCACATGGTATATATAAACATATTTTAGATATCTTGGTAGTAAATAGATTATTGTATGATAGATGTTTAGAGCAGACATTAGTTGGTAGTATTGGTATATTTTTTTGAATTAGCTAAGAAGTAGACTGTTACGCGGATTCTGTCGAGCATGTTTGCTATTGAACTTATCTCATTCGTTTCCCAAGTGCTCCAACAATCACGAACACTCGACCCATTTTGACTTGATAGCTAACCCAACCAATTGCTAATGAATGAACTCAATATAATCTTACCCGCACACCAGTCATAAAATTAGGTACTATAACATTTAACCAATTACCAAACACCTTGCTATGTTGACAGAGGTCAGGTACCTTAAAAGCAGCTGCATATGCAGCCTGTAGATTTGGCATGCAATCGAATGTTAAATTGTTTTGTATGAGCTCCCATGACACAATTGAAAAGTTGTAGGTTTCTACTTTCTGGTATTATCTACTTTATTGCCACACGTTCTGCATCTGTTATAATACCAGCCTTTAGACTCGTCTATCTTCAGTATAACCGCTTCAGTAGTAAACCGTGCTTCCTAATATAAGGTAACATAAATTAGGAATCAGCATGGGTATAAGCGATTATGTATATAAACGTAGGAGATACCTTATGAGTGTCAGGATTTATTTCCAATAACATGTTTAATGGTATGCGATTTCTTAATTTTTGGCATGCGTTCAGCCTGAAGCTGTAAAGGCGGTATTGATCTAAGAAACTCATCATACCTGTTTACACATTTGGACAAATTTTAGCGCTTTCCATTTTGTTTGCACTTGGTAGTTTTAGAGGAAAAAAATGTTTATACTTACACACTCTGGATTTGCTTTGTTTATGGGACATTTGGATTCAGATAATAACTGGTAGTTGATGTTGATGACAGTTGTATACCTCTTGTTTGTGTACCATTTTTAGGGAAGCAAAAAATAGTAAAAATGTAGAATTGTATTTTGTTAATGCATTATGTACCTGCATATCTTTTGGGCGAACATGACCTAACGGCGATGATCATAGGTTTTTCCAGTTCTATGTATGTATGCATTTCAAATCTGGTGGTCATTTCATTCTCGAATTCAACCAAAAAACATCCAGAAACATTTATCGGTACCAACTAACCTGAACAGAGAGAAAAGAAAAACAACAGTAATCTAAATACTAATTTCAAGATACGCTAAGGGGCTGCGAGATTAGCTTATTTAATAGCTTATTTGTATGTTTTAATTTGTGGGTTTTTTGCTTTAAGTTTAGTTGAAAAAAGAGTTTAAGGGCTTATTGCAATCCGAGAACACAAATAAGCTATTAAAGGGCTTGTTGTTATGCTTTTGATATCTATTGCTGTTATGTTTTAAGTTTAAGCCTAATGCTTACCTTTTTTACTTCAAGAGGCATTCCCTCTCCGACTGCACTCTTTCCTGCACGGCAACAATAAGTTAACTGCATTACATCTAAACAAAAAAGAAAGAGCAATTGTTCTTGAAGCAAAAAAAATAAAAAATAAAAAAATAATAATAATAAATAAAAAATAAAAAAATGCATACCTGTTATTTATGTTCACCAAAGCCTGAGAATGCTTACTTTGAGGAGTAATCATCAGTATATGAAAGCCCTGAGAATATTTAGATAAAATTATATCAAAGCTTGTGTCTTTGGTAATGCCCGCCTCATGAGACTTCGAAGCAAGTGACTATTATTTAAGAGACATGCATTAAATTTAGTTGCTTACTTGATATTTCTTGTATCTAAGGGCCTCTTTGTGATAACGTGTTTCACAACGTATAAAAAAGAGATTTCTATTACCTACCCACAAATAAATGTTAAAATTCCATCAATAAATTACCGAAATTGTAAAAATCAATACCTAAGATCCCTAATACATTGACGAAGAAGCAAATTAGTAATATGAAGTTCTTTAAATCTTGGCATCCAAAACATGCCCTCACTTTCCATACTTCCCACATATGTCACCATGTTTGCTGGAACGCTGAATTGTGA
>JARVZY010005618.1:0-29174 GCA_030686995.1 Artemisia argyi | reverse complement strand
GAACCGACGCGCACTAGGTCTTTATTGGTTGTATTTAATGCATGAGCCACTGTTTATAATCCATATGGTTGTGCTGGGCATGGTATAGGAGGAGATAAGATCTCATAGAATTGGGGAGTTAAGTGTGTCACCCCATGAATGGTATTAAGGAATACGATCCGTCATCCATGCAATTATAACAAGTAATTAACGTGTAAAAGATGTCTAGGGAGTAGTGAAATCTAAGTAAACACATTTTCTCCACTTATTGCTCACAACTTTAGTATATTTAGTTTATTTTCATTTCTGGTATTTTATTTTGATTGCATCTTTAGTATTGGGTTAGTTGATCAACAACTAATTCCGCCCAAATCCTTCAAACCCGAGATTTTTAATTGCTTTCTAAAAAATATAAAATACAAAAATAATCATCCCTCACCTTTAGAACTAGTATTTAGGTTTTCTAATCCTTGCGACACTATTCCTAGCTGAACGATCAATCCCCCGGTACTTGTCACTATACTATATTACAACGATCAGGTACACTGCCTGGTGGGGGTTGTAAGCTTCTCGAGATCCCCTGAGAGGTAAAGCCTGGTGCAATTCCCACGCATCAAGAAACTTGTTGAGCTTCTTAATTCGCTGATCCTTCTCCCTCATCAACCTCACCTGCTCCTCCAACTCTTCTTCAAGCTCGTTCCTCGCCCTCAACAGGCCAGGAATCACAGCAACTGCTCGGCAACACATTGGAGGATCCGTCCATCCAATAAACCCACATGAAGGACAACAGTAGAATCGTCGTCCTGGGTTTCGGTTTGTCCAACTTGTTTTGATTGTTGCTTGTTTCCCACAGTCACAGATCA
This sequence comes from Artemisia argyi, assembly GCA_030686995.1. Classification (NCBI taxonomy): domain Eukaryota; kingdom Viridiplantae; phylum Streptophyta; class Magnoliopsida; order Asterales; family Asteraceae; genus Artemisia; species Artemisia argyi. The sequence continues at coordinate 28,332 of JARVZY010005618.1, read as the reverse complement.
AGACCATATTTTTTGCCGGATTTCGGAAAGTGTGAAACTTTGATGTGCTGCAACGTTCATATTTAACTGGGACTGGATAGTGTACCGTTTGTAAAAAAGGCAAACAATCGCTTGCAAATTTAGTCCCTCAAGCTACAGTGTCACTAGCTTAGTACGTGGTGAACAATAAAATGACGATACTACCCTCAACTACGTGGCACTTAACGGGAAAATTAACGGAAAAGGGCTCTCAGTGGCGATTTTGCGAAAATGTGGAACGTGGGTGGCTTTTTTGCGCTACTTTTTGTCTCGGTCACGTTTTTGCAATTTTGTGAAACGTTAAGGACCATTTTTGCAATTTACCCCAAAGTTAATATTAAAAAGTATAGGGGTATAAAGTGTAAGGGGTTTTTTGTATTTTTTATAAAGTTATTAAAAAAACATGGAAACTTGTAATTTTACACTTTACTCTATATAAATTATTTAAAATTCAATCACTAAAGTTTTACTAATTACTTCCCCTTTTTTTAAGTTTTTGTTTTCATAAATTTGACACCTATATTTTTATGCATTTTTTTTCCTTAACCAAATTTGTCCACCAAATTTATTAAGTTTGACCAAAATCAATTTAATTTTGACTTTTTATTGATCAATCACATTATTTGATTTCGCCTACGTGGCAAAATCGAGCTCTGCTATTGGTCCAATTCTTCTTTCAATGAGAAGGGATTTACAAAAACACTCCGAAATAATGTAATTCTTTTATTATATAAAAGATTTTTTGTATTTATCTTCTACTTGTATTATGGATAAATATAAAATGTTATCTAATAAGAAAGTAATTTTTTTAAAATAATATTATTACTAAATAAGGTATGGTTTAGTTTTTTTGAAATGAAAAAGTCTCCACTTGAGGTTTTGCTGTATTATATAAAAATGTGTGTTCACATTGACACAAGTTCTCTACATATCTAAAGTAGTATGAGTTGAGATCAATGAAAAACACATACATATCATAGAACCTATCTACCAATCATAGCTAACCATTTATATTTTCCACCTTTTTTTACAAAACAACATGTCTTGCAAACGGTAAATCTTCAAGCTATAAAAGAAATACCATCGCGACGAGAATTAAATGATCTTTCTATAGATATGCATTGTTATATACTTTCGACGAACTTTTTCTTTCATTTTCGCCCAGAAAGAATCATATATGATTCGTCAAAATCATATATGATTCGTAAAAAATCATATATGATTCGATTCTTACGAATCATATATGATTCGTAAGAATCATATATGATTTGTTTTTAACAAATCATATATGATTCTTACGAATCATATATGATTTTTCTGGGCGAAAAAAAATAGGTTCATCGAAAAAATAGTTCGTCGAAAGTATATAACAATGCATGTCTATAGAAAGATAATTTAGTTCTCGTCGCGATGGTATTTTTTTTTTAGCTTGACGATTTACGATTTGCGAAATATTTAAGTTTTAAAAAAAAGGTGAAAGTTTATTTTTTTATTTTGATAAAAAAAATGAGAGGTTAATATTGTTTGATGGGTTCTATATTAAAAGTTGGATTTATAAAGAACTTTTGGCAAAGTAGTATACTCATGCAAGACGTTTTAATTGGTGCAAAAACAAAGAAAATTAGATTTAGAATGAGAAATATATAGCAACTTACATATGGTTAATCACCGCCGCAACACGCGGGATGATAATTCTCGTTATTAGATAATAACAACTTCAAGTAGTAAAAGGGTAATACTGGATGTAGTCACAACTACTACAACAATGAAAGTATTAGCTTATTGTGTAACTTAAACCCTTATTAAAGAAAGAAATATGATAACACCGAACATCTCAACTTAATGATTCTCTGAAGGCGTAAACATATTGATTGGAGAAACAATAGTGAACCCACCATCAACCAACAAATTATGTCCACTAATGTACTTAGCGTCATCGCTCACTAGAAAAAGAGCGGCATTAGCAACAATCTCAGTTGTTAGTGTAACGCCCTTAAGGTTCGCAGTTGAATTCATTAACTTCTCAAAATCCTCCCTTATATTAATGAAATAATTACCGCTGATCATGGGTGTGTACATTCCATGTGGTGACAAACTGTTTACTCGAATGCCATACTGTCCTAACTCTATTGCGAGATTCCTGGTCAGACCCACTATGGCATGCTTTGAAGCAGAATAAGCATGCGGGGCCATACCACTGAGTTGTGAAGCAACGCTAGACGTTGATACTATACAGCCTGTTCGTCTTGGAACCATAACTCTAGCAGCATGTTTCATGCCTAGAAAGACACCTGTGACGTTAACGTTAAGTACTTGCTCAAAGTTAATTTTTTCATTGTCGAGAATGTTTGGCTTTGAAGAACCTAGTATCGCTGCATTATTGAACATGATGTCGAGTTTTCCATAAGTGGAAATAGCAACATCCACAACATTCTTAACATCCTCTTCATTGCTTACATCACAATGAACATATATCGAGTTTGATGAGCCTATCGCCTCACAAACCGCTTGTCCAAGCTCGTCTTTGATGTCTGCGATGATGATTTTTGCTCCATGCTCAGCAAAGAGCTTTGCAATAGACTCACCAAGACCGCCTGCTGCTCCAGTTATCAGTGCGACCTTGCCTTCTAGCCTACACCAAGGTTACAGAAAAAAGATAAAGTTGTAAACAATTATAGTGGTTTGAAAATATCATGTTTAACTCACTGTACTTTCTATTGTGAACCGTAAGAACATTAATGGTTTTCTAAGACTAAATAGACTAAATAACTGGTCATTAATTTATGAGAGACTAAATTACATGCATGCATGGTCTCCGTTGGTCTATACCTAATTGAGCTAGTGGTCTCTCAAATCCCTTCATTTAAAATTGAGCTATTGGTCTACCCATAGATGGTTTGTTAGCAAATCCTTCATTTAAAATTCTTTAACTCGAAATCTATGTTATTGGATGGTCCTTATTGATTTCCATGAATATGGATATAGATGTTTGATTAGCATATTACGAAATATACTCGAAAGATGAGTAATTTATTATAAAGTATTAAAACATATTTGTAAGAGAAAAGCATTACTTGTTAATTATATGAATAAGACTAATTTATTCAATATTGTTATATTTCACATTTGCACAATATATTAATCTATGTATACAAAAACACTCAAATAAAGCGTAGGGGATAGCAAACTAACCTTTTTGTGGCGGTTGTCATTGTTTCTAAAAGTAAAAGAGAGAGATGGCCGGGTTCGAATGAATATGAAACAAGCGAGTTACATATGTATATATATAGGGGAGATTGAGCTTTACATTTTTGACATTTCTTTACCATATTTTAGAGTTTCATTTATTTTGTCATTTTATGGAAAATTTCGTAAAAACTAATACAATAATCAATTACGATAAAAACTCACAAATGTTAAAGAAGCATTGAGGTTGGATAAAACTATAAGGGAAGCGATTGAAAAGGTTACCAAGTTATAAAGATTTAGGAGTATGAGTAAGTTATAAAAAATTTCATATGTTTTCACACGCATTCATCTGTTTTTATATATTTTCATATATTTTTTCATTAATTTTCATACATTTTTGTCCGTTTTCATATGTTTTTATCCGTTTTCATATGTTTTCATCTTTTTTCATACGTTTTCATCCGTTTTCATACGTTTTCATCCGTTTTCATATGTTTTCATACGCTTTCATCCATTTTTCATGCATTTTTGTCCATTTTCATACGTTTTCATAAGTTTTCGTCCGTTTTCATACATTTTCGTCCGTTTTCACATGCTTTCGTCCGTTTTCATATGTTTTTGTCCGTTTTCTTACGTTTTCGTATATTTTCACAAGTTTTCATCCCTTTTCATATGTCTTCAGCCGTTTTCATATATTTTTATACGTTTTCATCCGTTTTTATACATTTCTGTCCATTTTTGTATGTTGTCATACGTTTTTATATATTTTCATTCGTTTTCATACATTTTCATCTGTTTTCACATGTTTTCGACCGTTTTCATATATTTTCGTACATTTTCATATGTTTTCTTCTGTTTTTATAAGTTTCGTCTGTTTTCATACGTTTTCGTATGTTATATACGTTTTCGTCCGTTTTATATGTTTTCGTCCGTTTTCTTACGTCTTCGTCCATTTTTGTACGTTTCAAAATTTTTTGTTCACTTTCATATATCTTCGTCCATTTTCACACATTTTCATACATTCTCGTTTGTCTGCATACGTTTTGCCACTTCTAATTATCTGTTTAGATCCCACCCACCAAAAAACACATACTTTCTCTCTCCAACTTTCAAACCCTAACCCTTACTCATAAAAAACAAAAAGCAACCATGATTTAACCATATAAATCACACACAACACATAGAAATGGATGAATGGACGTATGCAAAAATGGTTTTGGCAAAAAATGGTTGAAATGACTGATTTAACATTACTAATGGTACGCTACTTATCTCGTTGTTATTCAACCTCACACTCTTACTAGCACCCGTTCAATTTCACTTACTAAGTATATTTTCTATATCTATTTGTCATCTTCGAGGTTTTTTTTTTTTTTTTTTTTTTACTTCATGTAATTTTGCTCATTAGTCCATTGAAGCTTCTGATCACTGTCATCTACGAATTCTGTGTTATTTTTTTTAGAGTATATGTTCCATAGTGAAGCTGTTTTAATTTTGCTTTTCATCATATATGTAGTATTACATGTGATATTTTAAGTTTATGATAGTGTAATTTTGTTTACTAGTTAAGCTATTTAGTTTAATTTTGCTTTGAACTGCATTGGATTGATGTGTTTTGTTTATGTGATTGCTTCATATTAAAGTTGTACCAATTTTAATATTTTAAGTTTATGAGTTTTTTTTTTCTTTTTTTTTTAACAATGGTTTCAGACCTTTCCACCACTAATCCATGGGGTTTTAACCCACCGCCAAAAAAACTCAAAAAACTGAGTAAAACGCTCTCTTTTCAGGAGGTTGGCGTGGCGAATTCAGGGTTGTTCACACCTAGTAGGAACTGAAATTGAGACCACGCACATCTTAAAGTGATAGTAAGAAGTCCTTTCTCCACTAGGGTTCAAGAGAAAAGTGAGAGAGGCAATTAGATCAACCCTCCTTCCCCTCCTTTTTTTTTCTTCCAAATCAAAGGGCCCATTTGTTACTTTCTTTATGTTTGATTATGAGTTTTGTAAATTCATCCATACTTGTCGCTCTTGTCTAGAAGCTTTGTGTTACGTATGTAAATCTAGATGAATATTTTTTTTCTTGCAAACAAATTTAAGTGATTCATGAAAAGATAGGCATCAATTCCACAATTTAAACAAACATTAAAAACTTATGAAATAGTATCAAAACTCAGTTTGATAACAAGTTTAGCATCAAATCCGATTACCATCCTCTCGAGACCAAGTTTGTTAACAAATTTTGCATAAAATCCCGATTACCATCTTCAGAGCACACGAGTTCAAGTTCCTAAAGGCAATACTTATGAAAGCTCGTTAGTCATGACATGATCATCCACATGTTTAGAGTCCATCTTGTTAAATAATGTAAACCTCATAGGATATATTATATTATTGATACGGTATTTATAATGCAATTAACCTACTAGAAAACCTAAAGGACCCAAAGCCTACAACCGGGCTTAGGCTATCTACCTCTAATACTCCCCCGCAATCCGAGTGCTGAAATCGCAAAAGGTCGGATTGTATTACAAAACTAAAAAAACATGAAAGCAACAAAAACATAATTTGCTGATGAAGAATTCCGGCAGCAAGAGGAAGCAATTCTTCAAGCAGCAGTAAAAGAAAATATCATATTTGTTGATGAAGATATCCGACAGCAAGTGGAGATTAATCTTCACCATCCAGCAACAGTAAAAGCAGAAATAACGGCGGTTAAGGTTTGACGGGGTGCCATGGCTCAACTTAGCCATCTAGGTCTGAGGATCAGACCTGCTTCGATATCATGTTAAATAATGTAAACCATGTAAGAGATATTGTATTATTGATACGATATTTATGATGCAATTAACCTACTAGAAACCCTAACGGATCCAAAGCCCACAACTGGGCTTGGGGCATTGATAACGCTCAAAATTAATATGTTTTTAGTCGCGTTATTGTTTGTTTTACGCGTGGAAATTGATCATATTTGTATATATTTGTTACTTAATCTTGGAAAAGTGTTTATGCATGCAAATATAGCCAAAAAGAGGTAAAAATGAATAAAAGATGAAGAAATGAAGTGATCATGCACATTTGGAGAGTTTCAAGAAGATCAAGAAAGAAAGAAACGACGCATAGACAAAAAGATTTGATAAAGACAAGTCTTCTACACATATTTATCAAGGAAATATCAAGTTCTAATGAATAAAGTCATGCCACGAAGAAAGACAATGCATGCAACGTAAAACGACAAAGAAAAGACAAAAGAATAGTTTCCAGACAGTGTCCAACCGATCGGATGCAACCCGCATCCGATTCGGTTGGAGTGTTCTCAAGGAGTGCCATCCGATCGGATGGAGAGAAACCGATCGGATGGAGGTGACTGCTGTTACAAGTCTTGCATTTATGGACGAATTTACTCCCCATAATCATTTATGGCTGATCATTTCTGCTAAAATAACTCAAGAGGGACGTTTTTACTTGAATGATAAGTGTTATTATGCTATATAATGACTACTTAGGGTCTAGATTACATGTACCATCAAATATCTAACTAAGTGTTACACCAAATATTGTTAGTTCATCTTATATTGCCTGAAAGTTTACTAAGTGTTATGAAAAACGTCCAGAAAGTGTTGAGTTCGAGTCTCAAGCCTTGGTTCGAGTTTGGAGTTGTTTACTTACGTTAGTGAACAATTGGAGGAGTGTGGTTGCTATAGTTCCACAAGTTTATTCATTGTAATTCTCAAGCTAGGTACACCTTGATACTTATAATGAATAATTGTTACTTTGAGTTTAATGAAAGTTTTCTTATTTACTTGTGTTTTAATATGATTGTTATGGAGTAATTTGTGATATACTTGTGTGTATGATGTGATTGGTTATGGAGTATTCTTTTATGAAAAAGGTGATGCATGAAAACATATCTATTTTATGAGTTTGTTGAAGTAACATCTAATGTTGCTTAATTTGTTGGTAAAAACAATCTTTGGAAAAATAAGTCCGAAAGGAGTTTCAACTTGTTTTTATTCCAAAACATTAGTGCACGAATTAGTATGAAATATGATGCTTGACACCCATCTTATTTAATTGTTAAAATGGGTTTGAAAAGATTTCATCACGAAAAAGGACCGAAAGGATTCGTAGGAATTCATAAGAAAAGAATTGATTTTCAAAACAACTATGTGATTATAGAATTGTCATACTCATTTGATATGTCCGAAATGAGTCATTTAGGTGATAGAATTCTTAGTGGTATTTAAAACATGACATACATCATAGATTGTATAACTACTCATTTTTAGTTTCGCATCATAACAAGTTTTACACCAAACTTTATACTTAAATTGTCATAATACTCCTAATTACCAATCAAAGAATTATACACAAGTATATGCTTAGTTCTTATTGAGTTTCTTTTAAATTGATATTTACATAAATTTGGATTGACAACCCTTATTTAACAAACGTTTTTCTTATTACTAAAACTATCAAATCCCTTGGGACAACCTCGACTTACCTACCTTTACTATATCGGACGAGTATACTTGCTCGTATGTGCTAAATAAATAATCGGATAAATCGTGTTTATAAATTTTAAAACGTGCACTAATAAAACGCACATCAGGCATTTGCGTCTAATACATCTCATCAGTTGTATCGATCTCATGGGTCTGCTCAGGAAACTGCTCAAGAAAAGCTAATAATCTACAAAGGGACCTGCTATTAGTAGGGATGCAGCCTGGATAGGCACTGTGTGCCATAACATTGAATGTTTAGTTTAATATTTCAAACCAAAATTTGTGGTTTCATTGTGACTTCATTTTATAGTTCTATATGTTCTCCATGTCGTGTACATATGCCATGCACATATAGTTCTATATGTTCTACATGTTCTCCATGCTGCGTATATATGTTCAAACCCAAATTACCTGATTATCATTGTTATGTGCATATGCAACTTCGATTTCTAATTTACGTAAGTAGATTTTATACATTTCTATACGTGTGCATGTCTAAATTAAAGAAAGACTGCCTTATTTCAGGACTTGATTTTAATATCTTTATATTAAATATACAGATTTTGATTTCCTTATTTTTTGCGAGGTTATGTAAACTTGGTTATTTATACCATGTCAATTATCAACACTTCATCTTATAATCCAGACGGCAAACTACAGGACGCTCTAATTATTTAGTTCCTTTTGTTCTTTGCTTTGATTTCCTTTTGATCGCTGCCCCCAAACTTATGAAGAAAATGGCAGATATACATTTCGCACGTGTTGCCCAAACGGTTGAATCCACTTTCCATTTATCTTCTAGACAGATGGCTTTATGGAACTCATTAAAAGAGGATTACACGTCAGATTGGCTTAGGGTGGCACCGATATCCGGATTGGGACAAACTATGAATGCCAGGATTTACCGATGTGTGTTGTGTTATCGGTTAGGTGTTTCTCTTTTTACTGTCTAGATGCCATGTTCAACTTGTTCTAAGGTTTTTCCTGGAGATCATGCTGTATCATGCGCTGGCTTAGTTGGTATTAAACATCGGCACAATATTGTGCGTGATGTGCTTGTTGATATATGTTCTCGGTCTGGGGTTTCAGTTCGTAAGGAGGTGGATATTGGGCTTCGTGAAGAGAGGGATAAAACCTTACGCCCGGATGACATGTTACTTTACTCTTGGGATGGTGGCCTTGATGTTTGTGTTGATCTTACAGGATCGTCACCTTTGACGCGTTCGTGCATGGTTGATTTTATGCCCGGTCGGGCGGTTATTGAAGCCGCACAACGTAAACGTGTCAAGTACGCAGCTAAATGTGATGATATCGGATATGGGTTCCTCCCCTTTTTATTCTCTTCTTTTGGAGAACTTGAAAAGGATGCAGTGACCTTATTAAAGCGCATTAGACGATTCTCTATGACCCAAGACATTGGAGCACGTGCTGCTCCACATATTTTTAGTAGGATTGGGTTTTGCTGTAGCGAGAGGTGTTGGGGCTCAATTAGTATCACGGCTCCCCACTAATTTCTTGTAAAATCCTATTTGTTTTTCAATAAAGTGATAATAATAATAATAATAATAATAATAATAATAATAATAATAATAATAATAATAATAATAATTGAAGCATATCACAATTTGGTAGGCATGACTATAGTCACCCAAAGCATAAGAAATAAGGGATATGGATCTCCATTTAGCGGGTGTTTGTTTAAGTTTATATGTTGCTTACGAACTTATTTGATTTTCGGCTTATATTTCACAAGCCTCAATTTTCCGGCTTATCTTGAGACATGCTTATATAATAAGTTTATTATGATATAGTAAACTTATATTAAGTCTCAAAATAATCCGGAAAATTGAGGCTTATGAAATATAAGCCGAACTCAAATAAGTTAATAAGCCCACAAGCTTAAACAAACACCCCCTTATTGCACCCTTAAAAGGCACAGAAAAAAAGCTAAGACTGCTGTCAAATTGGGCACAACATCCGCACTTGAACGCTGAAGAAATAAAAAAAGGCAAAGAAATAGGTGTTGAGCAAGGGAGGTGCAACCCGTGCAGTGGCACAAGGCCTCTTTTTCTAAGAGCCACAAATTTTCAATTTTATCCATTATTCTATTATGTGTATATGATGTCTAAAAAGCCCATATATCATATTCCCATTGTTTTTTGTTTGCTAGCTCACATCAATACCATGAGGCTAATTTATTTGAATAAAAAATTGTACCCGCATCAATACCATGAGGCTAATTTATTTGAATAAAAAATTGTACCCGCAGACCATAGTTAATAACCTCTATCCGATTTAGAGAAAAAATAAGCACACTTGATTATTACGAGTATATGATAATTAACCATTCCATTGAACTTGAGTGAATTTCATTCAACTCTATTGTGAACGTCAATATATTTACCAAATTTCAAGAAATTGACTTTGTGGTCGGCTAGTAATTACGTTCAAAATTTTCGCGTTTAACGGGCCCTCTTATGGTTAACGCACATGGTCACCAGAATTCGCGGGACGCCCTGGTTTTGAAGACTAATAAGATGGGGAATAAAGATTGGACGGTTAATTACTGAAATAGAAGATATAAAATAACTAGTAGTTACATTTTATATTTTTAATAACTTTTATGTTTCATGAACAAATCTTGTGTTTAGGGTTTTGATTGGTTTATCATTTTCATTAATGTATGGCAAATCTACCTATATTATAAAGTTGAGTTTTAGGGGGAGTAATAACTTGACTATTGATGTGAATTAATGCAATAAGTTGTTAGGCATTACTTTAAATAGCCCTAAATATAGTCATTATTATGCGGAAAACTTTGGTAAAAAAAAAATCTATATTATAAGAGGGTTGGCAACCTTGTCACACCTTGCCTCATCTTTTAAATCAAACAACCAATCATGGTTGTCCAACTAATTTTTTACTTAATCTTGCTTAATCTTCATTTTTAAGTGGCAATCTTGCTTAATGACAAGCATTAAATGTGTATTAATTATATAATTTAAATTAAAAAAACATAATTAAATAATTAATAAAAAAACAACTATTTTACTTAAAAAAAACAATACATTTTATGAATAATTCAAAGCGAAATTACATAACACTTATTAAACAAAAAAAAAAAGAATTCAACAAAAAATAGGAAATCACTAGTCATCGAGGTATGATAAGTCTTGAGCCGTTACGTGCTCCGTAAGATCATATCGAAGACGATTATGGATATCTTCGTCTAGTAACTCATGTAGCACACTATCATCATAAACTGGAGTTACCGGCGGATCCATTATATGAACCGGTGATATTGCCATACCATCGTTTTTCAAAATCATATTGCACAATATAATGCACGTATAAACCAGTTGGCGAATCTTTTGAACCGACATAGCTCGGAGAGGACGACTGAGAATCATCCATTTTCCTTTTAGACGACCAAATGCTCGTTCGATATCCTTTCTTGCAGACTCTTGTAGTTTCTTGAATCTCTTTTCCATTGGGTCAGTTAGATACGGATATGCTTTAACAAATGTTGAATACTTAGGATATATTCCATCGGTAAGATAGTATCCACATTTGTAAAGCCTTCCACCCAATAAAAATGAATTGTTTGGTGCCATTCCATTTCGTTCATTAACATACAATGGAGACTGATTCAAAACATTTATATCGTTGTTTGAACCGGGAGGACCAAAAAACGAATGCCAAATCCACAAATCATATGAAGCAGTCGCTTCAAGCATAATAGTCGGGTATTGGTGATCACCTCTCTTATATTGGCCTCTTAAGTGTCTAGGACAATTTCGCCAAACAAAATGCGTACAATCAATGCTACCAAGCATTCCCGGAATATGATGTTTTTCTTCATGTACATTGAATAAGCATGCTACGTCATGGCTTGTAGGCCTACGTAAGAACACTCGATCATATAACTTTATAATCGCGTCGCAAAATTTATCAAGGCATTCTCCTAAAATAAAATGACAACTTTTAATTAAAAAAAATAATAACAAAATATATAATGAAAAAATAATAACTAAAATATTATAAATAAATAAAAAAACATAACGAAAACAATTTAAATAACTTAAAAAAAATCATTCACGATGGAATCTATCCTAAGTAAAAAAATAATAACGAAAAAAAAAAGCTCCAAAAATTTATCAAGGCATTCTCCTAAAATAAAATGACAACTTTTAATTAAAAAAAATAATAATAACGAAAACAATTTAAACAAAATAAAATAATAACGAAATATTAAAAAAATTAATAACGAAATAATTTAATTAAAATAACAACCTGACGTTCTTCGTGCCATGTTTAGATAGTCATCAAATCTATCCGGAGGTTCACCCGTTGCGAGTTGTCGAATGGCGGATGTACATTTTTGTAATGGCGTGAAACTATTTTGGTTCATCGCGTGGTTATGTCCAACGTTTTCGTGAAAAAGCATTAGAAACTCTATTGAATGATTATTTTGTTGAACAACCAAAGTTTAACGAAAGCGTTTTTCGTGATCGTTTTCGTATGAGTAAAAATTTGTTTTTAAAAATTGTTGATGATATTGAAGCCCAATTCGAATGGTTTCAACCGGGTACATTGAATAAGCATGCTACGTCATGGCTTGTAGGCTAACGTAAGAACTCTCGATCATATAACTTTATAATCGCATCGCAAAATTTATCAAGGCATTCTCCTAAAATAAAATGACAACTTTTAATTAAAAAAAATAATAATAACAAAATATATAATGAAAAAATAATAACTAAAATATTATAAAAAAAACATAACGAAAACAATTTAAATAACTTAAAAAATCATTCACGATGGAATCTATCTTAAGTAAAAAAATAATAACGAAAACAAAAAGCTCCAAAAATTTATCAAGGTATTCTCCTAAAATAAAATGACAATTTTTAATTAAAAATAATAATAATAACGAAAACAATTTAAAGAAAAAAAATAATAACGAAATATTAAAAAATTAATAACGAAATAATTTAATTAAAATAACAACCCGACGTTCTTCGTGCCATGTTTAGATAGTCATCAAATCTATCCGGAGGTTCACCCGTTGCGAGTTGTCGAATGGCGGATGTACATTTTTGTAATGGCGTGAAACTATTTTGGTTCATCGCGTCTTGACCCGGTTGAAACCATTCGAATTGGGCTTCAATATCATCAACAATTTTTAAAAACAAATTTTTACTCATACGAAAACGATCACGAAAAACGCTTTCGTTAAACTTTGGTTGTTCAACAAAATAATCATTCAATAGAGTTTCTAATGCTTTTTCACGAAAACATTGGACATAACCACGGGTGTCGGTAGAGCTAGCCGTGTCTTCAAGAGCTTCGATTGCGGCTAAAAAGGTTTCAAACGTACTTCCAGATAACCATTCTTCGGACAAATACGGGGGAATAATGATCTCGTCCGATGAGGAAGAAGACATTGACATGGTTAAATAAATTGTGTATTGTTTTTTTGATTTGATTTGTGAGTTTTTTGTGGATGAAACAATATGTTGTATGTAGTTATATTTATAGGGATTTTTTTTTTTTTTTTTTTTTTTTTTCAAAGCCATACACACTCCAAATAATAAATGACAAACGGTCATATTTTCTTGAAACAATCCCCCACCGATTCGGTAGAAACTATCGTTTGAGGCACCGAATTTTGTTTGCCGATCCAATGGCAGTTTATGTTGCCGATCGGCAACCCTTGCCGAGACAATAAAACCGCAAGGTTGCCACCCCTAAAGTAGATTTTAGGGGAGTAATAACTTGACATTTGATGTGAGTTAATGCAATAAGTTTTGAGATATTGTTTTTAATATCCATAAATATAGTCATTATTATGCGGCAAGCTGTTGCTAATAATAATAATAATAATGATAATAATAATAATAATAATAAGTGGGCTAGCAGCATGGTGTACTTGCTTTCCACAGCACAAAGTCAATATTGTCAACTTAAAAGTAAAGGGCTCAACAACTTTTATCTCAAGTCTTAACATGCTTTCTAGAGATATTAATGTAGCCGATCTATTTAATCCTATTTACTGCCACTTTTATTTCAAAAGCAAGAGATTTAAGAATGAACCAGTTTTGTTTAGTTTGGTTTGGTTTTGGTCTAAATCGAAAACAAAATAAAATAATTCTGATTATGGCTTTTTACATAGAGAAATGATTAGGATACGTAAAAACATGGCTAATTGTATGACTAAAACTGTGTAACAACAGTTTATTGGTTTGTGAAGATTCAAGAAGTGAGTCCATTTGATGCAGCAAACTAAATACTGAGACGTCAGTTTAGACATGTCTCTTAAGTAATGACATGACTTTTAATGTGAAAAATACATATATTTGATTTTTAAATATTTGAAAGCCATGGTTTTTATTGCAAGTAACTTCTAAGTCATGCATTAACTGAGACCATTTTTACTCAATTTATTTGATTTTTTATTTAAATAACCAAGCTTGACATATAGTTTTGAACCTTCAAGCCTCCATATGAGAAAAATGCATCATAGTTATTACAAGGTGTTGAAGGTTACATTAATTATGACATGGATGATAATAAGTCATAAACACTATATATACATGAAGAATAGAAGGTATAGTGAGATAGAGGAAGAGAAATGAGTGAAATAAAGCACGTGGTTTTAGTGAAGTTCAAAGAAGGAATCTCACAATCACAAATGGATGATATGGTTAAACGTTTTGCAAATCTTGTCAATCTCATCAAACCCATGAAGTCGCTTCGATGGTAATCACCCACCCTTCCCTCTTTCGTAATCGTTTAGTAAATTATATGTTTACATTCTGATCAGCTCTTTAACAATTTTATGTTTTACTACAAGTTTGTGTGTGAGAGTGTGTGTTATATACTTATTAGTTATTAGGTGATAATCTTTTTGTTTTTTCCATTTTTGTTAATTAATTTTGATGTTATACTAAAAGACAATAGTTAATTCAGGCATCTTATTCTGATTATATAATCTCTGAATCCTATGCGAAATCATTTGTCAACTACGAAAGGAAATAGTATAAACTTCGGGGTTCCTCAAATTTTAAGACTAGTTAGCTTTTATCAGAAGACATAAATAAACCATTTATGTTATTAGACTAAACGAACAAGGAGTATACGGTGAGCATTGGGCCGAAACCGACCTGATCCCGACCCATCCCAAAACCGACAACCTAGAAAACCCTAACCGAATCCCGACCCGAATATAGGTCGGTTTGTGTCGGTCGGTTCGGTCGGAGTAGGTTTCGGTCGGTTTGTGTTATTTTCTTTGTGTTTTCTCGGTTAATCCCGAGTCCCGAACCGACCCGAGTCCCGACAAGCTTGAAAACCCAAACTAAATCCCGACCCGAATATAGGTTGGTTTGTGTCGGTCAGAGTCGGTTTCGGTCGGTCTGTGTCGGTTTTTGATCGTCGTTCGGTTTTGTTCACCCGTACAAACAAATATGGACAATGAACGTCAAATACAATAGTTCTTTTCTTAATTTTCACTAGTACAACTACTCTAAAATCTAAGGGTGCGTTTGGTATGCCGCAATCAATTACAATAGGAATGATTTTTATAGTAGTAGTGGGCCCCTCGGTATAAAAGATTCATATCTTACCCTTTTGAGATATATAGAGTATGGAGCATTTCTATCATTTATTACAATAGTTGTGGGCCCACTCATCCTAAACAAACACATTTAGGGTGCGTTTGGTTTGACACTTTGGAATGGGTTTTAAGTTTGATGTGACATAATTTGTTGTTTGGTTCACTCTTTCAATAAAAGGAATGATATATTCAATCAAATTTCATTCCACATTAATTTGAAATGTTTTGTCAAAACCCGTGGGACTTACCGTTTTTTACTCTCACATACAACTTTTATTTAAATTTTTAAATGTTATTTTATTACTATAATTTTATTATAAAATATATTTAATAAATATATTTTCTCTCTCTAAATCCTAAATCAAATCCAAATCTTAAACCAAATCCAAATCCTATTCCAAACCCACCTATAAACCAAACGGCCCCTTAATCACTTTTACAGTTATAGTGTCATTCCCATAATCGGATACCAAACGCAACTTAAGATTTATATGGGTTTTTACTTTTATGCATGAATAATGAATTGTAGTAACCAGAACATAATCATAGCATGAAGCTTTTAAAGTTAACCACTAACTAAATTGTGTGAACAGTTGGCAAAAATCCATACCGTAAATTTATAATCTCGTATTTTTTGTTGAAATATTCTTAAATTTCACTAAAATTACAATAATCTAACCCACTGCATTTGAAACAGGGGGAGAGACGTGAGTATTGCAAATATGCACCAAGGCTTCACTCATGTGTTTGAGGCGATCTTTGAAACCATGGACGATGTTGAAATGTATTCTGCTCACCCAGCTCATCTCGAGTTCCTCAACCATGCCATGACACTTATAGACGCAACTGTTATTCTTGACTACAAGCCAACTGCGGTCCATATGTGAATTTAGCTATGTTAATAAGTTGAAAAATGTCATTGTGTGAATCACAAAGACATTAATAAATAATGAATTTGATTTACAAAAGTTCATAATAATGTAATATCTGGGTTTCTTTACGAGAGCCTTGGCGTGAAAGCATGTTTGCTTTTCAAATCAATGTTTTCCGGTTTAATTAATTGATCCAGACGTGATTTATTCGATGAATCTATTAGATTTAGTTTCCAGTTACTGTGTAAAAGCCTAACGTTTTGTACTAAGGTAGAGTTTCGTGGGAGATAAGGAGAAATGACTTAATGGCCGAGATGGCAATTTGCAACTCTAATTAGTTGAAATATACTGGAGAATGATATTTTTCTGGGCCCCATGTGTGAAAAGATTAACTACAAGAAAAAGTGCCTTTAGTGACCAATTATTTTGCGACCGCTCATGATTTGGTCTCTATTTTCATAGTTTAGTGACCAATATATTTGTCATTACTGCATTTTTGTCATTGCTACAGAATTAGTGACCGTCACAAAATGTGGTCACTAAGTTGTCACAAATGACAAGTATTAGTGACGACAAATAACGGTCACATAGTCCCTAATCCGTGAATATAATATTTTCAGTGAAGTATTAAGTTGCCGAGTTAGACTAGAGACCAAAAATTTAGCCCTAACTCCTAAACTAAAACCCTAACCCCTAAACTTTAGCCCTAACCCCTAAATTTTAAAGACCAAATATTAGTGGTCACTGTTTTTCAAATTAGAGACCTAGGTTGGTGGTCACTGATTTATAAAATATTGAGACAATAAGTAGTGCTCACATAAACCGTAACCCCTAAACTAAAACCCTAACCCCTAAATTTTAAAGACCAAATATTGGTGGTCACTATTTTTCATATTAGAGACCAAGGTTGGTGGTCACTGATTTACAAAATATTGAGACAAAAAGAGTGGTCACATAAACCCTAACCCCTAAATTCTAAAAGACCAAATATTGGTGGTCACTAGTTTTTTAAATTAGAGACCAAGGTTGGTGGTCACTAGTTTTTCAATTAGAGAGCAAGGTTGGTGATAACTGATTTACGAAATATTGAGACAAAAAGAGTGGTCACATAAACCCTAACCCCTAAATTTTAAAGACCAAATATCAGTGATCACTAGTTTTTCAAATTAGAGACGAAGGTTGGTGGTCACTGATTTATAAAATATTAAGACAATAAATAGTACATAAACATTGGCATCTATATTTTATACCAAAAAATTTAGAGGTTGTTTGGTTGGTGGTCACATAACTATATATATTAGAAACTAAAATTAGTGTTTATTAAATTATGAAATTTATGCAACATCACAAGTCGGTCAGATTGAGATTTTTTAAAATATCGGCAAAGTAAATAACTAAAATGAATTCACATACATATAAAATATTACAAAAATTTCAAACCAATAAAAAATATATTTAAACTTGTTCAATTTACAAACCAACTAAAAAACGACAACGCATCAGTATTATATACCAACTAAAAAACAACAATGCATATGACTGCATTGGTTGATGATGGGTGACTTTAATGTCATTCTCAACTTTAGTGAAGACTCCAATGTCAATAAGGTTATTCATGAAGATGTTCAAGTATTTAGAGATTGTGTTAAAGCTATAGGAATGGAGGATATTAAAATGTGTGGCCTGTTTTACACATGGATACGAAAGATGAAAAATCCTGAGTTAGGCATTTTGAAGAAGTTAGATAGAGCCATGGGTAATGGGGAGTTATTAGTTGAATATCCAACATGTCACCTAAATTTCTTCCTTATGGGGTCTCAAATCATACTCCGATTATTGTCTCTTTGGCTGATGATCATGTGAAAAGGAAGAAATCGTTTAAGTTCATGAATCATCTAGTTGGTAAAAAGGAATTCATTCCTTTACTTAAAGATAAATGGTTCTGTCCGATTAAGGGTTATGCTATGTTTGTTCTTGCCAAGAGGTTAAAGTTTATGAAGAGGCATTTAAGGGATATGAATAAAGATAATGGTGACGTTTTTGATAAAGTTAAAAGGCTTAAGACTGAGCTTGATAAAGTGTAGACTAGTCTTGATAAGGACCCTTCTAATGTTGTTCTAAGAGAGGAGGAAATGGTGTATCAGAATGCTTAAAGACAGGCATTAGAAGATGAAGAGATAATGTTGATGCAGAAATCTAAAGTTCAATGGCTTAAAGATGGTGATCATAATATTGCTTATTTCCATGATATTGTGAAGGGCAGGAGGAGCAGGAATAGAATTGATGTTGTTCATGATGAGCAGGGTAATTGTTTTAGAGGTGCTGAGGTTGCTGACCAATTTGTTAAACATTTTCAAAAGTTTCTTGGTACCGGTGATGATACATATCCTATTGAAGATCCTGTGTCTCTGTTTACTAAGAAGCTTTCTCCTGATGTTGCTGTGGAAATGATTAGACCAGTTGATGATATTGAAATTAAGGAAGCTCTTGAAAGCATCGATGACAACAACTGGTCCTGATGGTTTTTCGTCCAAGTTTTTCAAGGCTGGATGGGATGTTCTGGGTAATGATGTCATTGCAGCTGTAAAAGAGTTTTTTAGCTCAGGTAAGCTACTTTGTGAACTTAATAACACTCTCATAGCTTTAGTGCCTAAGACTAAGTCTCCATTGAAAGTTAGTGATTATAGGCTATTGCATGTTGTAACGTAGTGTACAAGATTATTAGTAAGATCGTTACCAATAGAATTAAGCTGGGATTGAATGATCTTGTAGATGTTAACCAATCTGCCTTTATCCCAGGAAGACAGATTAGCGATAACATTTTACTTGGACAGGAATTTATGAGAGGTTATACTTGGAAGAGTGGTGTTAGTAAGTGTGCTTTTAAGATTGATATTATGAAGGCTTATGATATAGTTAACTAGAAATTTCTTGAATATATTCTGTTGCAATTTGGGTTTCATAGGGTGATGATTCATTGGATTATGCTTTGTATATCTACTGCTTCCTTTTCGGTTTGCGTGAATGGTGAGATCAAAGGTTTTTTTAGATCGGGTAGGGGTCTTAGGCAAGGAGACCCTGTTTCGCCTTACCTTTTCACACTTGTTATGGAAGTGTTAACCCTTATGATTAAGATACAGGTTAAATATGAAGATAAGTTCAAATACCATGCCCATTTTAAGGAGTTAGAATTGGTTAGTTTGTGCTTTGCTGATGACTTATTGCTCCTATGTCATGGTGATGTTATTTCTAGTTCTGTTTTGAGGAGAGGGCTTGATGAATTCACGTTAAGTTCGGGTTTATATCCTAGTCCTAGTAAGTGTAATAGTTTTTTTGGGAATGTGTCTGAGGATGTTAAGATGAACATTAAGATGATTATGCCTTTTAGTGAGGGATCATTACCTTTTAGATATTTGGGTGTACCTATGATTTCTAAAAGACTAACTAGTAATGACTGTAATGGTTTAATTGAGGTTATACTTAGAAGACTTGAGGACTGGAAAAACAAAAACCTTTCTTTTGCTGGTAGATTACAACTGATAGCTTCTATATTTTCTTCACTGCAAACATATTGGGCTTCTATTTTTATGTTACCTATTGCTATTTGTGAGAAAATTGAGAAATTGAGTAAAAATTTTCTTTGGGCTAGTGGTAATTCAGTGAAAGGTCTTGCTAGTGTATCATGGAAGGATGTTTGTAAACCTAAGAGCCAATGTGGATTAGGATTAAGATCTATGCATTTGTGGAATGAAGCGTTAATGGCTAAGCATCTGTGGAATATTATTAGTCATAAAGATTCTAGTTGGGTTAAATGGGTTAATCTTCATATATTAAACGGTAGAAGTGTTTGGAGTATAGATGCAAATGTGAATTCTTCTTGGGGTTGGAAACAGATTATGCAATTAAGAAATAAGATTGAGAAATTTATAGCAGTTAAAATTGGGAATGGGTTGAAATGTAATATATGGTTTGATAAGTGGTATCCGGAGGGCCCGTTGGTTAAAATTATTGATCAAAGAGTTTTACAGTTAGCTGGTTTAAATACTAACTCTTGCATTGTTGATATGATACAGAATGGTAACTGGATGTGGCCTCCTAAATGGATGGGAAGGTTTGATGTTGTTATTAACCTAACTGTTCCTAATCTTATTAGTAATATAGAGGATAAGACAGTGTGGGTCAATAAACAACGTAAAGTTGTCGATTTCAGTTCTAAGGAAGTTTGGCAGGCATTATATAATGATAATCCAAAGGTCATTTGGTATGAGCATGTGTGGTTCAATCAGTGTATTCCTAGACACAGTTTCTTGTTATGGGTTGCTACTAGGGGAAGATAGAAAACTAAAGACAGACTTGCCAAATGGTTTAACATTCAAAATCAGATGTGTCATTTGTGCAAAAATGAGGACGAAACTCATAACCATTTGTTTTTTGCTTGTTCTTATTCTAAAAGGCTTTGGGAATGTTTAAAACCTCTTGCTGGTTTGAATAGTATAAGTAATAATTGTCCTAGTATTATTTCTGGTGTGGTTAATCTTCCTGCTAAGAATAAGATATGGAGTGTTGTCCGAAGGCTTGTTTTAGGGGCTGCTGTTTATTTTACTTGGCAAGAGAGAAACATTAGAAGAATGGAGAATGTGGAGAGGACTATTGATTGCCTCTTTAATGTTGTCTATGAATCTATTAGGCTTAAGCTTATGAGTTTGTCATTTAAATGTACTTCGGATGTAATTGAGGCAGCTAGAATATGGAATTTTCCCATAAGCAGATCTGATAGGTATAGAAATATGATCCAAGATTTGTGTGAGAATGGGGATGTATCGGATGATTAGTCAGCTGTTTTTTTAGATTCTGGGATTGCTGGTGCTATGAAAAGTAATGGATTGGGGGATTGTAATGTTATTTTTTGAATGTGATGATTATCTAATTTAAATGGTTTGTTTAGATAGTTTTTTGTCAGATGATGATGGTATTATGTGCTGCTGTTATGGTCTGCTGATATGTAAGAAGTAATATTTGAAGATTGGGATTCCTGATTGAAGATTTTCAAGTGGATGGTGGCTTGGCAGTTTCGAAGTAACTAGTTTCTTGAAGATCTTTATTTGGTTTCAAAGTCTCCTCCTGTATTATGAATGATTAGGTGCTTAGTGGTTTTGGGTTTGAATTGGGACTGGGTTTAGATAGTGTTGTGCTCTTTTTGTCCTTCTCTATGGTTTTACCCGTTGGGTTTTACATAGACAAGGTTTTTGAGGAGGCAAACTTATCTAAAACAGCTTCTATGGCTCTTTCCTTGTTATGTATTATTGGCAGTGATTTGTTATTGGTGATTTGCTGTAGGGTATTCTATGTCTGTGTATGGGCTATATGTTTTTTTTTTTTGTATTCATCCATTATAATCTGGTCTGAAATTCCTGCAACCTGTTTATTTGCAACATATGGTGATGTTTGGAGGTGCATTGGTTGGTCCCTTAGCACTATCCCATGTATTCAGAGTATGTTGTTGATTGCAGGTTAAGTACTCTTAAATGTTATGACTGATTATATTGGGTTGTAGGTTTTATTGTTTATGCTATTATGTTTGTTATAGGATGGTTGTATTGAGCTAGGGGTATTGTCCTATGCCTCTTGTTTTTTGTGATACTTTGTGTGAAATTAACACAAATATCTTTTTTGTTCTTGTATCGCCTTTTTTGGCTTCATTACTTAATAAATTTACCTTTAAGTAAAAAAAAAAACGACAACGCATCAGTATTCAGTATTAAAAAACAACAAAGTGATACTCTAACAATTTAAGGCATACTCATTACTCGTAAGATTTTATTATATTATGTACTTTTTTCTTTTATCTAAATAACTTTGATTAAATTTACACTTAAATAAGTGAATAAGTAAAAATATTTACATTTATTTAAATAAATTTTAAATAACCACACATATGGTGATCAGTTAATAACCTCATCACAACTTTATTTAATTAAGTGGTATTCAAGTTTAGACATCCAGACAAAAAAACTCTCACCACCACCTCTCACCACCGTCTCTCACTACGCCCGCAAACTCTCACCACCTCAACCACCCTTTATATGAATCAGTATTAGTGTCTCTCACTACTCCCGCCGTCGCTCACCACCTCAACCGCGCCTCTCACCACCACAACCGCTATCGATTTGAGGTATTTTATTTCGTCAAATTTATCATGTAATTGTAATTTAGATGTCAAATTTATCAATAGTAATTTTTTGTTTGTGTTGAATAACTGTTCGACGAAATGCCTGACTTAGTTGTGTGTTTTTTTTGCTAAAAGTATTGTGGATTGGATGTGCAGATCAAGTGACGAAATGCCTGACTTAGTTGTGTGTATTTGTTAGTAATTTATTGTTTGTGTATTATGTGTATTGTGTAGTTATGAACTAGTTCGTGCGTTGCCTTAAGCTGCTAACTAGTACTTTAGATTGGTGATTATGTTTAAGTCTTCTGTTTTATAGAAGCGGTCGTGAAATAACTTGAATAATATCTATATACAACTAGTCGTGAAATAGTTTGAGTTTGATGTGTATAAGTAATTGTGTGAAATGATTCAAAATAAAGTCATGTTTTGTTTTGGTGTATGCATGATACGATATATTGGTGTATGCATGATACGATATACTGCGTTTGTTTGTTAATTGTCTTAAACGATAGCAAATATGAATAAATTTACAAATGTGATTTTCTACATGAATATTTTTTATTGTACGAGTGAATATGGACAAGTCATGGATGAACATAGATCATAGGACAAGTGACCCAAAATATGAGTTAGGTGTAAATGAGTTTCTTGATTTTGCATACCGTAACAAACAAGTGTCATCAAAAGTGCCTTGCCCTTGTAAAGACTGCAACAATTATCGCAAACATAGTAGAGCTACAATATTGGACCATTTAATGAAAAGAGGAATTACTGTTGGTTATGAGAATTGGGTTCATCATGGCGAGCCATATGATGATTTAGATGATAGTGATGATGATATGGCAATTAGTGAAGGTAGTGATGGTGATAATGATATGGATGATGATGATGATGATGACCTTGGCGAGATGTTAAATAACATAGGTGAAAGTAGAGGAGGTGTTAATTGGCAAAGTAATGGTGAATCTTCAAGTACCTTTAATAAAGATGTTGAAACCCTTCGTCTATTATTAGCTGAATCACACCAAGAACTCTATATGGGATGTCAAACTTTTTCAAAATTTCTGTTTCCTTTGTTGTTCAAAAATTATATGTTACAAAGAATCTTATGTTTATACAGTCATAAGTAATATTTGATATTTTTGTTTAAATTCTTTGGTTTTAATTTATTGTGCAGTTATATATTTTGTGAAATGCTAAATCATTTTGTAAATTTGTTTGAGTAAGTCACCACTTTTTGCTTTTAAAAGTAAATAGATGGTGACCACTAGTTGGTCTCTAAATTTAATATGAAGTGACCACACATATCGTCACTGATGGGTGCTAACGGTGAGTTAACGGGTTCATTATCTTTAACAAATCAGTGACCACTTGCATGACCATTGTTATCCGTCACTAACTATCAATTCAGTGACCACCTTCGACTCTTAGTGACCAAAATTAGTGACCGAATATATCGTCACAATAATAGTGACCACCGTATTATGGTCATTGGTTAGAGACAGATTTTAATTATTGGTCTCTAATAAAAATAGTGACGGAGCTATAGTGACGAAAAGTGATCACCCAGGTTTTGGTCACTAAACAGTGTTAATGACCGTTTTCACTTTGTCACTAAATCCAGATTTTCTTGTAGTGATTTGTGGAATGCATGGTCATGCGACAAAATGTCCAAGACACTATGGGAGCACAAATCAAATTCATGAAAACAAGAAATGACAAAAGTATTACGAGAATATACATCCATATGTCTGGTACTTTCCAAAAATATCATAAAGTACGAAGGGATATAGTCATATACCCGAACTCAGTTGAGGTGTTGCTAATATTCATAAATCACTACCTAGGTATTGAATTGGTTTATATGAATTGAGTTCTTCAATATCTTGCTCGGGATATCTTGCTATAGTAGAAGCAGATCCTAAGTTGTTAGTTTGCACAAGTGGGAGTCTGAAAGGATTATGTGCAACCAAACAACAACTTTCACAACTAGCCTTCACGGAAATGCTGAAGGTTCACACAAGTGCACATTAAATTGAACAATGCAAGCGGAAATACGAAACGAGTTAGGAAGTGTAATAAAAGTAATGAGGAAATGAAAATACGACGTTAATTACATTAAGGGATTAAACAGCAATTAAACATAGTTTAATATTTATCTGAGATAAATACTAAGGGGATATTAATGACAAAAAGCTAAACCTAATCCCAATGTGTAGGGATCGACAGACCACCATCTAAAGGGGCGTGTTTGTGTTTTTTGTCAAACTTAAGAAGGTTCCTAATCCTATTAGAACTCTTCTTGGTATCTTATAAATACCAAGGCATTCTAGGAGATTAATCATTCATTAAAAACACTCCTCAAAACCCAAACTTTTCCTTTTCCCCTCTCTTGATCATGCGATCAAAGAAAAGAACCAAAGGGTTTCATTAAACTGTTTGGTCGACCGAACTAAGGGTTTACCAAAATTACAGATATTTAAAGCCTTACATACATATATCTTGAGCCAAAATTGGTGTCACTTGTACCTATTTGTTTACATACATGTATTTGAAGCCCTGCTTCCACTGGTACAAAAACTGCATTTCGTCACGCATGGTCGATTTTGAACGGTCACACGGTAACATTTTTACGTGACTAAATGTACCAGAATAAAATAAATAGCCACACTTGATCCGACTTGTGTGACCATTTCGGAATTCTATTGTCACACATTTGTGTATTTATGTGACAAGAGGGTAACTGGTAAATATTTTTCGATCATTTAGTCACTTTTAATTTGGGACGTCTGACAGACACAAATCAGCTTTAAACATTAGTCACACTACAGATAGACATATGTGACAAATATATGTCACACAATTGAAGAGTGTGACGAAAATAGATATATGGTCGCATGAAGTAATTATGTATGTGGCTAAATTATATAGTCAAGTTTGTCAAACATTATTTAAACGTGACTGCTATTCTTTGCTAAATATTTAGCCACATATGAATTTGAAATGTGTGACAACTGAAAAGTAAGTTTGAAGCGTTAGTCACGATATGCATTTAAAAGTGACAAATATATGTCACACACTTGAAGAGTGTGACCAAATGTCATATATGGTCACACGAAATCATAGAAACATGATTAAGTGTAACAAAAATTCGATACATATGGTCACGTAAATTAATATGTGTGTCTAAATTTTAGTGTGTGTTTGCTTGCCACAACCTAATGTGTATACTTACATTTAATTGTAGCACGATCATGTGACTATAGGCTTTACAATAGTCACACCATATCACAAATGTGTATCTAAATTATGTTTATTGCCACATTATAATTGTATTATATGTGACCAATACATTCAAAATAGTCACATTGTGATATTTATGTGACTATTATTTATAGCAAAATCTCGGTTATCATTAACCTTGATATTAGTCACATTGAGTGTTTGTGTGACTAAATTCAAGATGTTATATATGATCACATGAAGTATTTATTTAGGTGTCTAAATCATAGTCATATTTTGTCACACATTATTTAAGTGTAGTCACAATTCGATACATATAGTCACACATTTTGGATAACTTATGTAATTTTGAGGGGTTAGATATGGATTTTATAGTCTCTCCAGTTTGAGTCTAATTTGATATTAACTGCATGAATTGAGTTCAGACTATTAGTCGATCATGACTCTTCATTTGCCCCATTACAATGCTGCTAGTTATACTTAGAACTACTAAGTATAATTAGATGTTGTGATCATTGTGTATATGTTATGGCTTGTGTTTTCTTTGTTTCTAGACTAACATTTTGCAGCAAATGCAAAGAAAAAGCTATTTGAAATGGAATTTGGGTGAATGCTAGTAACTCATAACTTAATGCTGCTTGGCATAACTTAATACTGCTAGGCATAAATTGTTGGGAACATACTTTTATATTTTAGTCAAGTCTCGGTCATTACCTTTTTTAATAGGTTGCTTAGTTATTTATTTCATTATGTTTAAGTTACTAGGCTTAAGTATTATGTCCAATGGGCCTTGAAAACCCACGTTTATGATGAATGAGGGAGGAAGGGAGTGTTGCCCTACTCCTCCCCTATATATACTAAGCTTATGTAAACTTTAATATTGTTGGTTATTTGATTACCTTAATGAAACTATTGTTCTTTCACTCTTCATAAGTCTTATAATCAACCATCTCTTATTCTCATCTCATTTCTTATACTTGTGTTTACTAAATGGTGACCTAACAAGTGGTATCATTCGCCTAATAGAGATTGAAGTGTTTTTTCTTGGTATTAACGCGGGATTTAGGGTGTCTTTCATCATCTTTTTGCTTTTTTCTTTGTTTCTTACACTCAAATCTTAAAGCTTGGATAAGTTTTAAGGTTATTATAGTGTTTAGAAGCTTAGATTTTGCATAAAGTTTTGATTTTTAAAGGTTTTTTTACTCATTCTACGCAAAATCTTCAATAGTTAGTGTTTTCTAAGTATTGGTGAAGTTATTTGATCAAAAGTACCTTATTTCTAAGCATTTTTCTTCAAAAATTTGTGATTTTTCATGTTTCTGACCATCTTACGCGTAAGTTTGGTGAATAGTACGATTTAAAAGCTGTCAACAGTGTTTTTTTGTCCTTTCTACGCATAACTTTGGTCAAAACCCCTTTACTATGCATAACTTTGATCAAACCCCTCTTTCTACGCATAAATTAGTATTCTACGCTTTAATCCTACGCGTAACCTTAATTCCTACGCCTAAGTTCTACGCTGAAGTTTCATCCTTCGCAGAAGTTGAATTTCTACGCAGAAGTTTGATCTTACGCATAAGATATAATCTTACGCATAAGTTGCTGGAATCTACGCTTAAGTTTCATCAAAGGTTTTCTCTTCGTGCTACGGTGACTCAGTACTTCCCTAGCTTGGATAAGTTAGTGGAATACTTCGACTTCGGATATCTTTCGAGCTTGGATAAGTTTGAAAGATTTGTTTGGTTTTTGAACCTTACGCATAAGACTTACGCATAAGCTTAAAACTTACGCAAAAGGTAAATCTTACGCATAACTCACAAGTTTACGCATAAGATCAACCTTTACGCGTAACTTTGAAGTCTACGCATAAGTTTCAGTTTTACGCGTAAGATTTCAACTTACCCCAGGGTTTTTGATCTTAACCAAAGGAACGTGCATTTCAATCTTCTACAAAGATCCATTATTACACAAGTGTTCTAAGATGTCTCAACCACCACATTACTACTTCTCTAATCCTCAGCAACTGCAACATCAGCAGTATCAGCAACAACAATACCATCAGCAACAATCACATCAACAACCTTCACAATCACACTTTCATCAACAACCGTTTAATCCACAACCACAATATCTCATGATGCAACAACATCAAATCATTCCTCAACAACAACCATATCAAATGTCACAACAAAACACTCAGTTTTCCTCCAAACAACCTCACTGGTCTGATAGAATGTGTGAAGTTATTACAACTCAACAATCCAGACATGAGGCGGGATCACTTGAAACACCTCCAATGCTAACACCTGGGAACTATATTCAATGGTCAAGTCGATTCTTACGATTTCTTGAACTAAAGAAACCTCATGGGAAATTCTTGAAACAAGTGATACTTAAAGGACCATTTGAGTGGCCAACAAGATTTGAAATTGGTGATCCAACTGCTGATCCTCCACATGCTCCTGGAGAGAGACCTCTTCCAGAATCTCAACTCACAGAAGAACAGAAATTACATTGTGAAGCTGATGAGTATGCAATGGCCTATATACTTCAAGGAATACCTAATCCTATTTATCGAAGTGTCGATGCTCAGAAAACAGCTAAAGCTATGTGGGAACATGTTCATCTCCTTATGGAAGGCACTCAATTGAACAAAGATGATATGGAACCCAAACTCTACATGGAATACACAGACATCACAATTGAACCAGGAGAGTCACTT
>JARVZY010005616.1:0-29195 GCA_030686995.1 Artemisia argyi | reverse complement strand
CTACCAGGGATGATACTTCTACCCCATGGTTTGCAGATTTTGCAAACTACCATGCGGGTAATTTCATTGTGAAAGGGATGTCGTCCCAACAGAAGAAAAAATTCTTCAAAGACGTTAAACACTATTTCTGGGACGACCCCTACCTCTTTAAGATATGTGCGGATCAAGTCATCCGACGGTGTGTCCATGGTAATGAAGCCATGGAAATCCTCAAAGCTTGTCATGATGGACCCACTGGGGGACATCACAGCTCAAACTACACCGCCAAAAAGGTGTTTGATTCTGGTTTCTATTGGCCCACCATCTATAAAGATGCCCAAGAACTTGTCAAAACTTGTGATGCTTGTCAGCATCACGGGAATGTTTCTAAGAAGGATGAAATGCCTCAAAACATCATCCAAGTCTGTGAAATATTTGATATCTGGGGCATTGATTTCATGGGCCCATTCCCATCTTCAAGAGGTAACAAGTATATACTCGTGGCTGTAGACTATTTGTCTAAATGGGTTGAGGCGAAAGCTTTACCCACTAATGATGCCCGAGTTGTTGTGAAATTTCTGAAGTCTCTCTTTGCTCGATTCGGGACTCCTCGTGCCATTATCAGTGATCGTGGTACACACTTTTGCAATGATCAATTTGCAAGAGTGATGCTGAAATATGGTGTAACTCACCGTCTTTCTACTGCATATCACCCCCAAACTAGTGGGCAGGTGGAGGTCTCAAATCGGGGAATTAAGAGAATTCTGGAGAGGACGGTTGGTGAAAATCGTGCCTCTTGGTCGGACAAATTGGACGACGCACTCTGGGCTTTTCGTACGGCTTATAAAACACCCATTGGGTGTACTCCATACAAGTTGGTGTACGGAAAGACATGTCATCTTCCGATCGAATTAGAGCACAAAGCCTATTGGGCTTTGAAACATGCAAACTTTGACATTCAGACAGCGGGTGATCACCGTAAGGTTCAGCTAAATGAACTAAATGAACTACGTGATCAAGCTTACGAGAATTCTTTAATCTATAAAGAAAAGACTAAGAAGATACACGACTCTAAAATAAAGAACCGCGTTTTTAACGTTGGTGACAGAGTTCTTCTTTTCAATTCAAGATTGAAAATTTTCTCGGGCAAGCTAAAAACCCGTTGGTCTGGACCATTTACTGTAGCAAAAGTATACCCATACGGAACTGTTGAGTTATTACAACCTGACGGTGCCAACTTTAAAGTAAATGGCCATCGTTTGAAACACTACTTTGGAGGGGACTTACCACAAGTGGTTGTCCCAGATCTCCAAACTTTCCCCACGGACTAATTAATACGGGGTCGAGTCAAGCTAGTGAC
Source organism: Artemisia argyi (assembly GCA_030686995.1). Classification (NCBI taxonomy): domain Eukaryota; kingdom Viridiplantae; phylum Streptophyta; class Magnoliopsida; order Asterales; family Asteraceae; genus Artemisia; species Artemisia argyi. The sequence goes on along the minus strand of JARVZY010005616.1, from coordinate 27,856 downwards.
TCGGAAAACAAAAACATTAGTATCATGTACATAAATAATAATGAATTTTGTAAATTTTGTTCAAATATCTATCCTTGTATGTATATTATATACTTTATCATTCAACTCCCGGGCTGTCAGGGCATATTTATTACAGTTAATCATTCACAAGTGATTAGCTAGCGTGGTAAACCTGACACAAGCCTGGGAGGTAGTGATTACATATACTATATCATATTTCATTTCATAAACAATATAAAATACAAAAATATTTTTCCTTTGCACACAACTTGCCCAGTTTGATTAGTCCCTTAGTTACAACATTCGGTTGTTGGCTGTTTACAGTTACTGAGCTCTGTCAGACCCAGATTCCCTTTCGAGGGGCGGTTGTTAGGAATTTTCTTTCTTTTGTACATATATATAAAATTTAAAAATACAAAAACATTTATAAAAATTAAAAATCAAAAACAGTAGCATAAACATGGGTTTTCACCCAAGTGTAGGGGAGTTGCCCTACTGTAAATAAAGTACATAAAATAAAAATGAAAAATTCAAAAATAAAATAAATGTTGTTCCTGCATTTAGCTTGTGATATTGCCTTTTCACGTTCAAAGAAGCGGCATAATAGCCGGGACTTTGAATATTGAGGACAATATTCATTTCTAAGTATAGGGGGGAAATTCTAGCGAATTTAATCACATTATACATCTAGTACCCCCGTTTTTGCCAAAAATTTTAAAAATTTTTCAAAATTTTCACTTAATGAAGTACTTGGCATTAACGCAACAAATGGTTATTAGTCCACCATGTCTAATCCACACAAGGACTGGCTAATCCAGGAGCAAACGGCTCTTGGTAAAGATAACTCAAACCCGTTTATGGCTTGCAATTTGCCAAAAATTGTATGGTTCCTCAACTCCCCATCATCCTCAAAAGATAATGAGTTGGCTAGCCCGCAAGGTTATGGCTTGTGGTAAAGGCAGTGAAAAACCATAATTGGTAATCAGCTCACCAAGATGTTGACTATTCCATCAAGAGTTGGCTAGTCCAGAAGCAAACGGCTTTTGGTAAAGACTAATCAAATCCGTTGACAGCTGGTGGTTTGCTCAAAATCACACGGTTATCAGGTGTACCACAGTTTTCACACCTGGCTACTCCAGAAGTAATGGCTGTCTGGTAAAGAGATATCAAAAATCCATTAAATTTTCAAAAATGGGTTTTTAGTGGATGCCAGATTGCTAGGGACTAGCAATAGTTAAGTATAGGGGATTGATGAGTTCATAAAAACTCATCATTTCTGTCAAATCTAAACAACAAAAACATGTAAAAACACTCAGAAACACCACAAAATAATACAAATATCCTTAGAAGGTGTTTTTATATGTTTCAAATATAAAAGAACTAAAAACAGGGAAAAACCGCCAAAGTTTACCAAATTGTCAAAATCAGTCCCTGAACTTTCATGAAATGTCAGAAATGGTCCCTGGATGATTTATTTTTAAGAAAAGTCAATAACAATCCCCAGGAATCATGAAATAACAATTTTTACCCTTGGAAGTTCAAAATATCAAAATTGGCAAAACAGGTCCCTGCAGTTTCAATATTGACAGAAAATACCCCTCAATGTTAAAAAATGGATTTTTATCATCAAAAGGTCCTTGGTAATTCACAAGTTGCCTAGTTTGACCCCTAGATGATAAATTCAATAAATTTACAAAAAGGTCCCTATACTTTGAAAAATTGGCAAAATTGGTCCCTGGTTAATTTTAAATTTGGAAAAATTTCAAAAAGGTCTTTATAATATTTTCATATGGCAAGAAAGACCCTTTTATTATATTTTGGAAAAGTGTCAAGTTTGGTCCTTGAAAAATCAAAAGTTACAATAAAAGTCCTTGGGCTTTTATACCTTTTAAATCATACGGACCAAAATAAAAATAACAAAAATCCAATTCCAAATCCAATCCAAGAAATAAAAAAGCCTGGTCCAATCTTTTATCCAAAGCCCATCAACACTTAAAGCCCATTCCCTTTTAATAACACGCTGGTCGTTGACCCGCGTTGACCCTCACACCTGCTTCATCACCATCCACCATACCACCCCCCTCCACTTGCAATTACTTTCCACTCTAGTACACGTGTAATCCTCTCCAAGAGTCCTCAAACCTTAGCCTTGCTCCAGGAAGGAACACGTACTACTCCCACCATCTCTGCATCACCTCAACCTACTAGCCTACACCACCATCACCCCTTACACTCCATTTTGTTCCCTTAACCCTCCATTGTCACATCAATCGCATTAAATGCTTGAAAAACGGCTGCAAGCAACCTATGTGGGTTTTGGCGCTAAAATATCTTTTGAACAGGTGTGATGAAATTAGATACGTGTCAAGGGTAAAGAATGGTGGGATTTGCATGGGTGGACACCTGGAACATTGAAGCTTATAAATAGAGGAAGAAGATGAAGAGTAGAGTTAGTAAATTTTGTACTTAGTTTTCTTTTCAAATCGTATTAGCATAACTTAGTCTTTCAGTTTAAATTTAGCTGTTTTAGCTTATAACTGCTTATTTGAATAGTCTCCACACTTACTATACTTAAGGTGTTTTTTTGGGATATAAGCTTAAATAAGCTGTTTTAGCTTATAACTGCTTATTTGAATAAGCTGTTGGGCCAAACTAAATTTTCCTAGGCTTTTTATCATAAAATATACCTTCTGTAATTTTTTCATAATTTTTACTTTTCAAATACTAATTATTTTAATTAATCCGAGTTTAATTAGTAATTAGGTAATATTAGATAATTAAATAGTTTTAATAATTTTTAGTTAATAACAACATCTTTTTATATTTTTTAAAAGTCTTATAGACCATAGGGTATTTGTAAAAAATAATTTCATAATTGTTACTGTTCATTTCCTATTTTCTTTAATTAAAATTAGTTAAATAGATCTTAAATAATAAATAAGTAATTAATTAGTAAATTAGCCTAAATATAATTTTTAGAATAATTTTATAATTTTTTAGGATTCCTGAGATGGTTAATTAGTTTTATAAATTTTTTCATAATTTTCTAAGTTATTTTAGTATTTTTAGTAATTCAACATAATTTATATAGTTTAATAAGAATAATTAGTAATTAATTAAAAGAAAACCCATAAAAAGACAAAAATATTTATTTTAATTTTTTATACTTTCTTCAAGTTCATTTTAAAATTTATAAAATAGTTTTGCAAGTTTTTAGTTTAATTTATAGTTTTTGTTATCTTTAGTTTAATTTAAATAGTTTTAATTAAATAGATAAATAGTTTTTATTTAAATAATTAATATTAAATAATAAAATAATCTAAAAAATAATTTTCTTTTTAAATTAAATTTTCTTTTAAGTTTAAGTTTGTAGAATTTTCAATTTTACCCCCTGTAGTTTAAATTTGCATTAAAACTCACCTTTTTCTCTGTACGTAAACGTAAGTTTTAATTTGTATACGTTTGTTTTGTTTACGTAACTGTTTAAAGTTTATTTGCTTATTTGTTTAAATTGTGTAAATCAGTAGTATAAATCAAACTCACCTTTGCCCATTCATAATCACCCGATCCCAAATTTCGTTTTATTACAGATTTCACGCCTCGTTAGAAAATACGACCCGAGGATACATTGTACTCCACGGAGCATTAGTCTAAGCTGTTTTTGACTTATTAACCTTGGTTAATAATAATCTGACGGTTCAGCACTGATCATCCTACATACCTTGAGTGACATAAGAATACATTAACACATAACGTGACATTATAACCCCAACCTTCCCTTGGAGCATGCATCTTGGTAAATAACAACATATTACTAGTCAACTTCGTAGATCTGGAAGATCATGTGGAGTTTCATTTTTTTCTAAACTTCTGGGGTTCTACGCTCTAAAATAACAAAACTACCTATTTTTCAATTATGAAGAAAGTGGTGTGTCGGTCTGGCCAAAACCTTGAAAGTGATATTGTCAAGGAGAAAGTATAAAAAATAAAGTAGGTGGTATATAGAATGGGTTAATTCTGTCAAAACGTACTATACTTGTCAAGAAAATCATTTCAGCACAGCGAACAAAAAAAAAAAAAACTCTTGTGAGTAATAATGTTGACAATTTTGTCTTTCTTCAAGTATTATGACAGTTTTACCCTTTTAAATTATATAAATGGTCTTTGTTGGTTTGCGCAAATTGCATCCACCATCCTTTGGCTAAATTACATAAATGGTCCATGTCGTTTGGAGAAAATTGCATCTACCGTCCATATTTCCTTTTCCAATTTTTATTTTCAAAATTCTTAATTTTCTGAATTTTTATTGAAATTCTTTTTTTTTTTCAATTTGTTGTAAATAATTTCGAAAAAAATATCGTGAAATTTTCAAAAAAATTTAGAAAAAAATATATTTTTGAAAAAAATATATTTTTGAAAAAAAAATATTTTGTAAAACCAATATTTTTGAAAAAAAAATTCGAAAAGAAAAATTATTTTTGATAAAAATATATTTTCGAAAAAAAAAATCTTTGAAAAAAAGTATTTTGGAAAAAATATTTTCTAAATTTTTTTTTTGAAAAATGAAAAAAATTTTCAAAAAAATAATATTTTTGAAAAAAAAATTCTGAAAAAATAATATTTTTCAAAAAAATAATATTTTTGAAAAAAATAATATTTTCGAAAAACTAATATTTTTGAAAAAAAAATATTTTCTAAAAATAAAAAATATTTTCGGAAAAAAAATATTTTCAAAAAAAATTGGAAAAAAATAGGGACGTTGGGTGCAAATTACAAGCTTTCAAGGGTAAAATGGTCATTACAAAAAAAATTTATCTTTATTACTCACATAAAGACAAAATTGTCAACATTATTACTCACAAGAGTATTTTTTTTTATTTTTTTTTTGTTCGCTACGCTGAAGTGATTTTTGACATAATTAACCCTTATAGAATTGGTTCTAAATTGCAAAGTTGTTCTCATGTGTTTGAAACTATGAATCCATCCATTACTTGCATAAAATAGTAATCTCGTTGCCGGCCAATGAAACTACACGACAATGAGGTTATCAACTGCCATCTTAAAAACCATTAAAAGAAGACTAATATTCCAAAAGTATTATTACTCAAATGTTTTTGGTCATCATCTATTTTCGAATTTTCAACTCTATAAAGGATAAGCATCTTGTAAATTTGTTGTCGTTTTAGCTAAAGTTACAACCATTTCAGTTATTTAAAACCAAAACCAATCTGGTTTTGTGGGGGTGTTAGTCTTTCTGTGTTCATGGGTCTCGGTTTGTTTTTCCGGTTTTTTTCTACTCACTCTTGCTCTATGTTCCTTCATACGGGGTAATTGCGACCACGTTGTTTTATAACACAACAACAACAACAACAACAACAACAACAACAACAACAACAACAACGAATCCTGCCAGAGTAGGTTATGAGGAGGTTGAATATAGACCGATCCTACCCCTACTCTTAGGCAAACATGAGGGAATGAAACTGCTTTCACAAAATTGGTTTATGATTAAAATTTTGAAATTATTAATTTTCAACAATATTTCATAATTGTTTAATTTTGGAATTCAATTGATTAGGTATTTATTAGATAAACAATATAATTTATTTAGCAAAAGTTATTAAATTAAGTGGGAGCATGGATTTGTTCCAAACATATCTTCAGCTCAACTGGCTAAGGCCCATACACTCTACATTATCCTAATACGAGCCCACCAATGCTAAGATTCAGCGAGACCTGGTAAACACTTCCATAGGCTACGTTGGGGTAAACATTGCCTAGTGAACACATCCAGGCAAGGGTCATGCCTGGCAGCCAAGCAAGGGTCGTTGCAACAAACACCACGTGTCACTAAATCATTCGCGGAGAGGTAGTGCTACAGTCATGCATGAATTCCTCCCCTTGATGACCACCACGTAGATCATCCTGGGCCATATGATCGCCTTACAAGTTACATGCAACTCTAAAGGCAACCTTGGAATGACTGAGACTAGTATTCTCTCACAAATAACAAGCACACACACAAAAACTGGGTCAACTATTGAGAGTTTCTCTAACTTGTGACTTCGGTCACACCTTGGGGTCCTTACTGTATGTGGGAAACAAACGATCGACCAGCCCTAAACCCCAATATGTATTTTACGTAAACATGGCGCCATGTTTGAGATAAAAGAGTTAATTAGAAGTGGTGCTACTGATTGCAAGATGCTGTAAAATGACAAAACTATCCAATAATTCAATTATGAAAAGAGTAGGTGGGTTTGGCCAAAGTGAATTTGTCAAGGAGAAAGCATAAAAAAACGGAGCGGGTGGTTCCGGCCAATGAAACTAAGCGACAGTGAGGCGGCTATGATGCTTATGGGGCAAATTAAGCATAAAAATTGCATTCTTGAGTTTGAAAAAAAAAATAATAAAAATAAAATAAAATAAATAACACATGTATTTTGCGACCTTAAAAGTACATAACTTAAAACCCATGTTTTGCAATTCACAAGAATGACAAACCTGTGGATATGATCATACAAGTCAAAAGAGGTGTCTGCTAAACTGAATATTTTTCCATTAGTCCATAATAAATTACGTCAAAGTATAAATAACAATAAACATGATAAATGAGGTAAGCTTAATAACAACGGGCCTAGATACTAATAGTCCGCTAACAGTATCATCAGTCATGAACGAGCATGACACAAACTGCATGAGCTAAACGGGTCAAATCCACTAGTAAATGGGTCGGTTAGATATTACTTGAGTGTCCAAATTGCAAAACTAAAGATCAGATTCTGTCAAGGGGAGTAATCCCCAGAATTTGTAAGCAATTCCTCATTACCACTCTGGTTGCTTCACACAATAACAATCTGCTGCTTGCCTCAGGAGACTCAATCACCTGCCAAAAGTTATCAATGTAAAGCCATATCTAAACAAGAACTATGTTTGACTTTTGTAAAGTCAAATAGCTTTCATAATTAAGACTTGGTTGATGAAAATGAGTAATTTATAAATATATGAACAATTTTGGAGGTTTGAAACTAGCAGTAACAATATGTCAATGCACGTAAAGGCAAATCGAAACGAAAACAATGTTTGACTTTTGTAAAGTCAAATCAGTAGTTTTTGTAATTAATACGTTGGCTCAAGAAAAGGAGTAACTATATCATACTAATATGAACATATTTTTGGAGCTTCAAAACTAGCCGCAACTTTTGCATTAAAAACCAACGTATTTTTCACTTGGCATGTTCATTGTACTTCTTTTCGTATATATGAGTGATGAGTCATTAATAATGAATTTCATCTTTTCATGTTTTTGGTCAACAAAAAAAGTTTAATGTAAAAAATGCAACAAATGAAAAAGTACGTTGATAAATTATCTAACAATTCAAGATAGTATAGATGAAGAATACGCATGTATATATATACCTTGCACTCTTGGTAAAAATTTGTAAATTTCTCAGCTAATTCGTATAAGTATTCACACAAGACATTTGGCGAGAAATTTATGCATGCGTCTTCAAAAGCCTGAAAAACAAGAGGGCTCGAAAAAATGACTCAGCAGATTAGATTAGGGTAGATGTAGGTTATGATTTATCTCAAAAGGGGCCTAGTCAAAAACTAACTCAAAAGGGAACGGGTCAAAAGAAGTATTTAAAAAGAGGTATTAGTAGGTCACCCCAAACCCGGTTCATGCACACCTGCCATATTGATCACTGTTCAAGGACGTATAGTACCTATCTGAAATTCACAGTTATGTGGTTCTCTTTACATTCTAGTAAGTACTAGAAGTTAATTGAGATAGATATTATATAATTATGACGCTGGGCAGATAGGGGGTGTATGCGAAAATGGGGGTTGGCAAAATGTACTGCCTCGGGTTGGGTCCAGGAAATGGGACAAACGGATTCCAGTGAAAAAAGTTACTCTTGTTTTTTGTTTGGGTCAAAACAGGTAGGAGGAGTTTTGGGGTAACTCGTAAACAGTTTTCTGTTTTTTCTATCAAAAGAACCATAAATGTATTTTTGAATATGATAACAAATTCTGTTTTTCTTTTCTTCCTAAAAATGTGATTTAAGAAACCTAATACATCTAAATACATTTTGGTTGACTTTTGACCCGTTTCATAACCCATATTGATTCTTCTTCAAAGTATCGTTTTACCTCAGCAAACCGGAGCAAATGTAATCCTAGTTTGTGTTCTTCATCTTTCTCTAATACTATTTGCGCCTCCTGTCACAAACAATTAAATATTCTTCAGAAACTTGATACCCAACTCAAGAAAAAACTTGAAATATAACAAAATGCAAATAAGGTTCAAGTGGCTATAAGATCTTACATTCTTTAACTTTTCTATGTCTTTACCAGATTTCTGAAGAATTGAACATGCTCGAGAGTGTGCATAAAGCACATATACAGCGGTATCTCCCTATTTATCATTAAACATTATTACACTAGAAATCGAAAAGAAAGGGAAGAACTAGTTAAAGACTTGAAATATAACTTCATTAGGCATACCTTATCATTGAGCATCTGATCATAACTGAACTTGTAATCGGTCAATCTATTGTTTTTCAGATCAGCGTATCTGTTAAGAGCGCACGCACAAGACCCTTATTAGAATTAGAGTCATATTCAAATATTATTTATTTGTGTGTTTTTAGTTAATGAGATGAAGCATTTGTATCTTACTTGACAGCACCATATCCAACTGCTTCGGCTGTGTGCTCAAGCTCTTCAAGCTCCTCGGCAGTCCACTCAGCATCAGCCTTGCCAAATTTTTCAGCTAGAAATTAAAGATAAATGTGTTAAATTTTTTGGAGATATGATAATTGTTGTCATCGTATTTGACTTAACAAAAAATTGGATAAAAAGTGTAAAGGATAATTTTGACCCATTACCCAACCCCCCAAAATTCTAAGAATAATTTTGACACCAATTTTTCACTTATAAATGACAAAACAATATAAAGCCATATACCTCGCTTTACAATAGCTGCTTTGCACCGACTTTTAGCTTCGTCAAGCAAATCAACCAACTTAACCACTTCTGTACTACGAGTCCGGAATTTTTGTCCATCATCGTCAAGAACAACACCAAATCCTACATAACTTGCTTTTGGGTATTCTCCTTCTTTAGCTGGAAGCCATCCGGCAAGTTTAGCAGCCTTAAAATAGAAAATGGTTAAGAAATTAGTATCCAATGGAACACTTTTTTTGCTCTGTTTTTCGAAGGGGAGTGGTCCAGTCGAAGTTAGGTTGTGTGAAAGTGACTTACAGTGAAGAACATGTCAAAGTGCTCACGTTGGCCTACATCAGTGACATATACTATCAACTCAGCTTTTTCAACATTAAGACGATACCTACATATGTACACAGATTATTTCATATGTATATAGAACGTGTATGTACACTCACACATTCAAGAAGTGATGTTGACGTAAATTTGGGTCATATGTTAAAATTTATTGAGGTTACTAAAAATCGCATGAAAACCAACCATAAAGCCGCAAGATCTGTGGAATTATAGTTAAAGCCTCCATCTGACTTCACAACTATAAGTGGTTGCTTTTTTCCCGGTATACGTATCACCTGAGCTCCAGCGTCGCTTTCAATCAGTCCCTTCTCCCTCAGCAGATCGAGGGTCGGACCAATGTAGGGATTATAAAAGCTTTCCCCCTGAAAACAATAGTATTAAATACCAACTAGTAAATTACAAAATGTGCATATATACCTATGTTATTTCAGAGCATATAATGCGGATCATGCAGGCCATTCATATATCAAATCCGCTTAGAATTCAGTAATCATACAAGAAAAAATTGGCGACTAAAAAGGGTGGTTCTAAAATAATACCTTTTCTACCAAATGGACGTCTAAACGCTCATATACTTGTTCAAAACCCTTTCGACTTATCTCACAGATTTGTGCCCATGCCTTCAGGTACCTTTCATCGCCGCCCTATTTTATACAAACCATTATTTTAGATATAAGAAACAAAATATAGAGATTGCAAAAGTTGTGTAGCACAAAATGGTTACTCACCTGGAGACTAACCACGGCCTGTTGGGCTCTCTTTTTAAACTCGGGATCATCATCAAATCTCTTCTTTGACGCCTTGTAAAACACCTATTTAAGTAATAATAGAATCAAGATAAGACTATCAATCATCCAATAGCATTTAGGAAAACAGAACCTCAAAAAGGCATCTTGTTTTCATGAAAATTTCAAGTTGCAACTCTTAGATTTTGAAATAGTACACCTAAAAATATTGTTTGACTTTAAGTGAGACGCTAAAATACATTTTGATATGATACGACAAGTATTTTAGAAAAACAAACTCATCAATGGTTACGAGAGAAAAAAAAATGAGGATATTGATAAGATTATCATAGTCAATTTACTCACCTGAAGCTCTCCAATAGCTTGATCATTAACTTCCCCATTAGGGAACTGTTCAAATAGATACTCGATCAACATTCCAAACTGCCAAAATGAAATTGTTAATTTGTTATTTACATGATGAGGAACAAAATTAGAAAGAACATGTATGTCAATACCACATTATTCATGTACCTGAGTACCCCAATCCCCAACATGGTTTCTTCGAAGCACTTCAACTTTAGAAAACTCAAGCATACGTGCTAAAGTGTCTCCAATGATAGTTGATCGTAAATGACCGACATGCATTTCCTTTGCTATATTGGGTGACGAAAAGTCTACTATTGCCCTTTTGACAGGAAACTTTGGTGCCCATGTGTGGATACCATCAGTTAACATCCTATGTATGCTCTGCAGGCATGGCGGTAAGTCAGTAACGACACTGAGCTAGGAAAGGAGTATATTCGAAATGGAGTTTCAAAAAATATGATTACGGCAATTACCTGAGCCATCCATTGGTCCGATAAGTTTAAATTTACATAACCAGGACCAGCTACAGAGCATGATTTTATTATGTCATTTGGCGGAAGGTTTCGAATGATGGCCTACATATTAGAACGATTACGTTGAAACATATTAACAGTGTTAAGCATTCATAACAGTTCACATACAAAAAAAGAGAGAGGAAAGTCAAGAAAATAGCCACATTACAGATAGTTTCACAAAGTTACTTTGCAAATTGTCTTTTTTTGTGAAATATGTTTTGCTAGCTTGATTTCTATAAAAGTCAAACTTTGTAACAACAAAAAGTTGACATTTGCCAACAGTCAAGTTTAAAACACAAGAAAAGATCTAAAAAGTTTTTTTGCATTGTTAGTTTGTGAAAAATAACACAGATTATCCTGATATTTTTTCAAGAAAAAACCATTTGTATTGTGACTGTTTTGATAAATCTCTGTGAAAAAAATACAAATATTACCTGTCCAATGGGTTCTGGAGCCGTGAATTCTGTACCCGTGTTTCTAATTCTAGGCCATAAGCTCATGGCGTTGTTGCTATAACCAAATGTAAATTTTGTATTAGTACTTAATAACACATATGATGATTCAGCCAAGAAACTCAACTTCACTATGGTATCACTAACGGAAAAATAACAGGTTGCTTTAGTATACAAGAAACGAAAAGTATGCGCAAATATTAGTCATCTATAAGTATGAGAAAGAATTTATACCATTGGTAATCACCAGCATCTTTTTTGGCGGGAGCAATTAAAGGAACCACATTTGGCCCGTCAGGAAAAGTATCTTTAAGTGATGCCTCAACCAAATTTGTTATATTTTGTTTGAGGTTCACTACATCATCAAGCTGCATTACAGAACCATTAGCATCATCTCAACTTCGTAATAATTTGTGAAATATAACAACATAAAGTGTGAATCAATGTTAAGAAACTTACACTTTCATCTGCCATTTTTTATGTCGAATTTGCTGACTTTAGCTTGATTGTTTCTTTAAGATGAATCTTTTAAGCATATCTGTCCAGCGTTGCAAAAACAAAAGTGTAAGAACTTCAAAGTTAAACTACACAAATAGATGCGAATTATGAGTTAACTTAGCTTGTGACACATGTTAGTGATTAGACTAGTCTCAAGAATTACCAGGAAATCAAAGACTGGTTCAATAAAACAGAAATAATGGATACGAAATCACTTTTATCAAATTCCTATTTATTGTAAAAAAAATCCTAGATTTGGCATTAACCGGTTACTTAGGTACCAAGTAATCAAGAAGTTTCCTTGCAGCCCACGCTACCTTATTACCTAAATTTACTTAAGCTGCAAGATATGAATAACCAATAGATCAATTATAATAAGTGTTAAATAACAACTGCCTCATGCCCTCATGTTCATAATATGTACAGACTACATGGTCACATTTAAAAACTGCTAGGTTTGATATCCATAATCTGCAAACTTGATGTTTAAGAGTTTAAGTCTTCATTAATTACCGTGAACTCTTGCATACAATATTTTCTCGCCACACAAATAGCGTAATGCAACCAAAATTTCTAGTTGAAAATTGGTAACCGATTAGCAATGACACATAAAACAACTACAACTATTTTGATAACCTTAAACCCCACGTTAGCAACACACGAAACTGACTAATCCACATATAATGATGTTATCAACATGTTCACTTTAATTTGTAGTTTAATTAAGCATGCATGAATTACCTCAACACCAAACTGAAACTGAGACTCGTACAGAATACCTATGGTTTTGTGGTAGATTCGACTATTATCTATATATATTATGGGGCGAAGGTATCTTTGCCTGCCTCGAGCGAAGAGTAATAAGAAACGTTTTTCCGAGCGAAGAGATATTAATATATGCTTTGTTCTCGGATCTTTTACTTTCTGTCGGATCTTACGTTGCAATCAAATCCGTAGTAAATTGTGTAAACAGCAGCAACAATTTACACTATATGACACAAGTTAATAGTATAAGGAATACTTAATATTGTTTTCGTAGTACCAAACAAGAAAGCCACTTGCATCCAATTTACACAATATGACACAATTTAATAAGAAAACCTTCTATCCAAATTAATAAAAAACTCAGTAGCAAAACGACAAACAGCAGCAACAATTGGATATATAACCCTTTAATACCAAATAGCAACACGACAAACAGTAGCAATAAGTAACCCTTTAAACGGAAAGCTAGCCTTCGTGAAAGCTGCTATTCAGTAGCAGTAAACCTTGAAAACGTTAAACACACAGGTCGACAACACAATGGTCGACAAATCAAAAAACCCGTCGACAACTCAGATGGTCTGTTGAAATGTGAGAGTCGGACTAGCACGATACGGCTAAAGGTGTGTGTATGAGAGTTTGAATGTAAAAGGCTTTGATGATTGCCTTCAATCTTATTCATCAATATATAACAGTGGTATACAGACTATACAAGGCAAGTATACAAAATTACAGGAGCAATTCTAGGACTATACAAGGCAACCTATTAACAACCATTGACTACAACAATATTTGAATTTAATCTAATTTAACTATGACCTGTAATTCAGTGCATGTTATTATTCGTAATACGCCCCCGCAAGATGGAGGATCCGTCAGAGACTCCAATCTTGGATCGCAACGATAAAAATGGAGCTCGAGACAATGGTTTAGTGAGTGCATCCGCTAGTTGATCCTTAGAGTTGATGTGATGAACTCGTAAAGACCCGGCTGCTACTTTCTCACGTACAAAGTGATAATCCAAGGCGATGTGTTTCATGCGAGAGTGGTACACAGGGTTGGCACATAGATATGTGGCACTTAAATTATCACAATAAAGTCGTGGAGGAGCTGGGAGTGTTAAACCAAGTTCCGTGAGGAGATTTTCCACCCATGCTAATTCAGCGGCAGCGTTAGCGAGTGCTTTGTACTCGGCTTCGGTGGAGGAACGTGAGACCGATTTCTGTTTAGCAGATTTCCATGAAATGATGTTCGAACCAAGGTACAAAATGTATGCTGTTGTTGACCTTCCTGCTGTGGATACCCCTCCCCAATCTGAATCTGAGAAGGCTGTAAGTTCCGTGCGTGATTTCCTGTTCAAAAATAATCCGTGATACAAAGTCCCTTTAAGATAGCGTAGCAAGCGTTTGAGAGCTTGCCAATGCATTTGAGATGGATCGTGCATGAACTGGGACAGTTTGTTGACGGCGAAAGAAATATCTGGTCTTGTGAATGCAAGGTATTGAAGAGATCCAATTAGCTTGCGATAAGGTGAGGGATCCACTCGCGGTGTACCATCATCAAGTTTCAAAGTCTCAGATGAACATAATGGTGTGAGAACAGGCTTGGCCCCATCCATGCGATGCATGGTTAATAAATCAAGTATGTGTCTGTGTTGCGAGAGGAACAAACCATGAGCTGTTGGTGTTTGAAAGAATTTTTCGACAAGTAATTTGAATTGAGGAAAAATTTTCGCAACATCAGACTTGGATTTGATGGGGTAAAGCCAAACATACTTGGAGTAGTAATCAACAAACACAACATAATATAGATAGCCGTCAATAGATTTTTGAACCGGACCCCATACGTCCGAATAGAGAAGCTGTAACGGTTTCGTAACAACAAAGGAGTTTTGACCAAATGGCAACTTGTGACATTTATTAATAGCACATGACTGACAATGAAAGGTAGAACTTGACAACGATTTAAAATTAAGACCTAAGTCTTTACAAATAATATTAAAAGTACGAAAACACGGATGTCCAAGAGTGTGATGCCATTGGATTGGTGAGGTTGATGATGTAGCGTTGACTTGAGGAAGGTGAGATAAGCTATTTAGGTAGTAGACATCATGGATGTTCTCCCCTCGCATGAGACGCGCCCCCGTTTTGAGATCCTTCACAAAAAAATGAGAAGGGAAGAATTCAACAGAGACATGATTAGTACGACATAATTTAGCAACCGAAATCAAGTTTCTACGCAGTTTAGGAACACAAAGAATGTTGGGTAAATCTAATGTTTTCGACGAAGTGTAAATATTAGTGGAACCAGTATGAGAAATAGAAAGATTTGTACCATCACCCAATACGATTTCGTCTGGTCCTCCATATTCAGAAACAGAAGAGAGAATGGATGGACATGAGGTTAGGTGGTGAGAAGCACCACTATCCATCATCCACTGTTGTGGTATAGGATGCGATTGAGAAGTAGATGAGACGGCATTAGCAACCGGAGCAGTCGGGTTGTTATTGAAGGTGATGTGATGATCTTTCAAAAACTTAGCAAGTTTCCGGCAGTCTCGTGTATCATGACCTTGAAAGTTGCAGAAGTTGCAAAACTGATTGCTTCTATTCGGTCGTGAATGGTTAGCCTGTGAATTGTTTGTCATCCGATATGGCCTTTGAGAGGATCCGGAATGGGCCCTTTGGTTCCAGGTGGACTGATCAGTTGTAGATCTGAATTGGGAACGACCCGATTGCCTTTGTGAAGCATTAGCGGTAACAATTTGATGAGCGACAGGTTCGACTTCTTTAAGGGACCGTTCAAAATCAACGAGTTTATCGAAGAGTTCCGGGTAAGAAATCGGTTGTTCTCGTACCTTAAGGGCAGCAGTGATGGAGTTGTATTCTTCACCAAGTTGGGTAAGGATATGAACAAGAAGATCTTCTTCATGAATTGGACTCTGAACCAACGCCAATTCATCCGCAATAGATCGCATTTCATTTAAGAAAACCGCAACCGAGCGATTTCCCTTTGGGTTCTTTGCAAGTTTTGATTTAAGGGAGATAATTCTGGATCGAGATTTGCTTGCAAAGCTGGATGTGAGACGATCCCATGCCTCTTTAGCAGTCAATGCCGATGCAATGACCGGTTGAATCTCATCGGAGCATGATCCGAGAATAGCACTGAACAAGATTTGATCTTGTCGATACCAGACGATGTATTCTGGGTTTGGTTTAGTGGTCTCCTTGTCGCTGATAGTCTTCGATGGAGCATTGCCATCGGTGATGAAGCTATCAAGCCCTAGTCCGATTAAGGTGGACTGAACTTGACGCCGCCATACGGGAAAATTTTGCGAGGTCAGTTTGGTGGGAAAGTGGGTTGCAGTGGTCAGACCTTTGGTAATAAGTGGGAGGTCAAGTTGGATCTTAGTCTTAATTAGTAATTAATTGGGTAGTTAATTCTATTAAGAATTTAATTATCGAAAATACTAATTATTTGAACTTTTCTTATATTGTAGATGACTACCTCAGTCGGAAACAATTCGGTACTCAGGAGTTTCTTTGAGAAACAAAAACTCACTGGACCTAACTTCATTGACTGGTATCGCCAGCTTCTCATTATACTGTCAGCTGAAGATAAAGAAAATTACTTGGAGCATCCTATTCCTACTGCACCTGTTGCAACTCTTGGACACCCAGTCCTTCCCGAGGCTCTTGCAGCTCACACTGCTTGGGTCAAGGGGTCAAAGGACATTGCTGCTTTCATGCTTATGACCATGGACTTAGAAATCCAACGAAATCTAACCCATCTTGGTGCATATGACATGTTATAGGAGTTGAAAAGCATGTTTGCTCAACGGGCAGAACAGGAACTTCTGCAAACCGCGAGGGAATTTCACTCGTGCAAGCAAGAAGAAGGTCAATCTGTAAGCTCATATGTTCTAAAAATGAAGAGCTACATAGACAACTTGGAGCGTCTCAGTCATCCCGTCACTTTGAACCTTGGAGTAAGTCTAATCTTAATTGGACTCTCTAAGGAGTATGACAGCTTTGTGCAGAACTATAATATGCACAGCATGGGGAAGACTGTGAATGAATTACATGCTATGCTTAAACAACATGAGCAGACGCTACCCAAGAAAGATGCTGCACCTGCACTTCATGCTATACGTGCAGGAAAGGTCCAGAAAAACCAAGGTAAAAAACCGTTCAAGGCTGCTAAGGGGAATCAAGGGAATGGAAAGTATAAGTTGGCTTATGCTCCTGAGCATAAACCATCTTATGCCTCCAAGCCCAAGAAACCTCCACCACCCAAGAAGGATAGCCCTGCAAAGGACGCGACCTGTCACCAATGTGGTGAAATAGGTCATTGGAGAAGGAATTGTCCCGTGTATCTCGCCGAGTTGCTGAAAAAGAAGAAGCTATCTCCAGGAGCTATCACTTCAGGTATTTTCACCATAGAACTCTATAATTTTCCCAGTACATCTTGGATTTATGACACGGGTTGTGGTACTCACATCTGTAATACTATTCAGGGTCTCAGGGGAAGTAAGAAGCTGAAGCCAGGAGCTTTAAGTCTGTACGTGGGCAATGGTCAACGGGCAGGAGTTGAAGCTATTGGAAATTATCATTTATGTCTCCCAAGTGGATTAATAGTTGTTTTGAACAATTGTCATTTTGCTCCCTCTATTACTAGAGGAATTATTTCAGTTTCTCGTTTGTTTGACGATGGTTTTATTAACCGCTTTGAATCGAATAATACAATTTCAGTTTCTAGGAATAATGTTGTTTATTTTAGTGCTATCCCAAGGGATGGTATTTATGAAATTGATATGTCTTGTTCTAAAACAAATGATAGTTCTATGTATGTTGTTAGCAATAAAAGAGCCAAGCTAGACTTGGACTCTACTCTCTTGTGGCATTGTCGTCTTGAACACATTAGCAAGAAACGCATGGAGAAGTTGCAACATGATGGACTTCTCAACTCAACTGACATTAAGTCATTTGAAAAGTGTGTTTCATGCATGTCTGGTAAGATGGCAAGAAAACCCTATTCACATCAAGTGGAAAGGGCTAAGGATCTACTTGGACTAATACACACCGATGTATGTGGCCCATTTAGAATTATGTCAAGACAAGGAGCAAGTTACTTCGTCACTTTTACTGATGACTATAGTCGGTATGGTTATGTTTACCTGCTGAAACATAAACATGAAGTGTTCGAAACATTTAAAGTGTTTCAAAAGGAAGTAGAAAACCAACTCGGGAAGACCATTAAGTCACTACGTTCAGATCATGGAGGTGAATATATGAGTCAAGAGTTTTTGGATCATCTTAAGGAGCATGGGATTATTGCCCAACGCACTCCTCCTTACACTCCACAACATAATGGTGTGTCTGAGAGGAGAAATCGAACACTGCAAGACATGGTTCGCTCCATGATGAGTCAAACTACTCTTCCAAAGTCCTTTTGGGATTATGCCCTTGAGTCTGCTGCACACATTCTCAACATGGTTCCAACTAAGAAGGTTGATAAGACACCATACGAGGTATGGCATGGCAAAGCCCCTAAGTTGTCTTACTTAAAAGTCTGGGGTTGTGAGGCACTTGTTAAGCGTGATACACTTACTAAACCTGACAAACTAGAACCCAGATCTATTAAGTGTATCTTCATAGGATACCCAAAGGAAACAATGGGATATTCTTTCTATCTTCCATCTGAGAACAAAATATTTGTTGCTCGGAATGCTGAGTTCTTTGAGAGTAATCTTATGGATCAAGAAGCAAGTGGGAGTCTAGAAGATCTTGAAATTTTTCAAGAAGAAGATACAAATCCTTCTGTAGACACTAGCTTAGGTCATGATGAGGATGATCAAGAAATTGATGAACCTCAAAGTGATATCAATCCCATTCGTAAATCCGCTAGGACACGTCGTGCCCCAGATCGAATGTGCTTATACATCGATGCTGAGGAGCATGAGTTGGGGGATCTTGGTGAACCCAAAACCTATAAAGCTGCATTATTGGATCCTGAATCCAAGAAATGGCTTGGTGCGATGAATGTGGAAATACAATCCATGAAAGACAACGAAGTCTGGGAATTAGTTGAGCTTCCTCCTAACTGTAAAACTGTTGGTAGCAAATGGCTCTTCAAAAAGAAGACTGACATGGATGGTGCAGTACACACCTTTAAAGCTCGTCTCGTAGCAAAGGGCTTCACTCAAACCTACGGGATTGATTATGAAGAGACCTTTTCTCCTGTTGCAGACATTAGAGCTATAAGGATTCTTATAGCCATAGCTGCGTTCTATGACTATGAGATTTGGCAAATGGATGTCAAAACCGCCTTCCTCAATGGACATCTTTACGAAGAAGTCTATATGGAGCAACCTGAAGGTTTTGTTAATCCAAAATATCCTAACCGAGTATGCAAGCTCAAGCGTTCCATTTATGGACTTAAGCAAGCATCTAGGCAATGGAATAAACGTTTTGATGATGAGATTAAGAAATTTGGTTTTACTCAGAATCAAGATGAGCCATGTGTATATCAGAAAGCTAGTGGGAGTTATGTCACTTTCCTAATTCTATATGTTGATGACATATTACTCATGGGAAACAATATTCCAATGTTACAAGATGTAAAATCCTATCTTGGAAGATGTTTTGCCATGAAAGATCTAGGAGAAGCTGCATATATTCTTGGAATCAAAATCTATAGAGATAGATCAAGACGGTTAATTGGTTTATGTCAAACTGCTTACATTGAGAAAATATTGAAGAAATATTTTATGGAAAATTCCAAACGAGGAACTATCCCAATACAAGAAAAGCTTAAATTGAGTAAATCACAAGGTGCTGAGACACCTGCTGATAAAGAGCGCATGCAAAGAGTTCCCTACGCCTCGGCTATAGGATCAATTATGTATGCTGTGAGATGTACTCGTCCTGATGTTGCATTCGCTCAGAACATAACAAGCCGATTTCAACAGAATCCAGGTGAACTTCACTGGACTGCTGTTAAAAATATTCTTAAGTATTTACGCAATACTAAGGATATGTTTTTGGTTTATGGAGGTGATATGAAACGAGAGCTCAGGGTTTCTTGCTACACTGATGCTGGATATCTGACAGATGCTGATGACCTCAAATCACAGACTGGATATGTATTCGTTTTAAATGGAGGTGCTGTTGACTGGAAAAGCACAAAGCAAAGTATTTATGCAACTTCATCTACAGAAGCTGAGTATATAGCTGCTTATGATGCATCTAAAGAGGCTATATGGATTCGAAAATTCATTTCTGGGCTTGGCATTGTTCCCACAATTGAAGAACCCATAAATATGTATTGTGATAATACTGGAGCCATTACTATAGCTAATGAAAGTGGAATCACCAAGGGTGCTAGACATTACCGCGCAAAAGTTCATTATCTTCGAGAGACCATTGAGATGGGTGACGTGAAGATATCAAAAGTTCACACAGATGACAATCTAGCCGATCCATTTACGAAGGCTTTAGCATATCCTAAGCATTCTAAATTGACTAGGGATGTTGGTTTGATACCAGCTAGTAGTCTCATGTAAATCTGTGTGTAATTAGTATTTGGATAATTTGGAATTTTAAGACAGTTTTATTTTCTGATAAATAAAGATACGAGGTATTTGTTATTTTATTCATATAATCTGTTATTCCATATTTGCATGTTTAATCCATGAAATGATTTATCATTCTAAATATGTCCATTGTCGGTTAACAATATGGGAATATTGTTATGCAAGACAAATGTGAGTGTTGGTTATATTCTATGAGAATGTGGATTGTTCCCACCAAACTCATATGTATTCACAAGGGATGAATATTGGATACCCCAACTTTCAAGCATTTACTTTTGGATCCTTGTCATGAGTAAAATGTTGAAATGGTTTGTTAAGTCATCCTTAGACTTGAGATACAAGCAATTTCTGTTATGTGTGGATATCACTTTTGTAATTATATGCCAAACGCTGTCCTGAATACGGTAGTTATAAAAGCTATTTTTCGGAGTGATGTGAAGCAGCATCCACAATACTTGTAGTCAACAAAGGATTTGTTACTCCACTTGATATGTGCAGAAAGATACCATGGGCCCTCTCCAGAATTAATCAGATAATTGTTCGGCCGAACCCAAAGGGTAATGCAAGATGATTCTTGATTACATTTGGTATATCTAATTAAATTCAATAACGAGGATCTAAATGATTAAACTATATGGAATGACTTAAGATCCATATCCATGGTTTAACGGTATCTATAACAAAGGATGATAAAAGCAAGACATAAATGACCATGCTACTGAGAATGATTTATGAAACTATATCTCAGACACCTTTAGTTTAATAGCGAGTGAGAGCGTTGCTAGACGTTTCCGTCGTTGGTATTTGTGCTATCTACTACTCCAACTCCCAAGTGGGAGTTGTTGAAATGTGAGAGTCGGACTAGCACGATACGGCTAAAGGTGTGTGAGCCTATTGGGGGCACACACGCTAAAACATTAGAATACGTTATGTATTTCACGGTTAAAGCTCAAATGTGATCTGTTTGGACATGAAGTGATCTTGACTGAATTCCTAACTTGTCCTAAAACCTTATGGTAGGATTATGGAAGGATCTGGAAAAGATTAAAACTGTCCAGGTTCATGTCAATGTGATAAGGATTGTGAAGAGTTATGATAAGGCTTAAGTTGGTAGAGTTTTAAGCTTATCATGTGTTGTTTTTAGCCTTATCATGAGTAGGTTTTAGAAGCTATAAAAGCCATCATAACCTGCTCACATGTACGATACAGAAAAAAGGGAAAACAATATCACAAAACTCTTATAATCGATTATAACAAGTTGTCATTGAATACTTGTTTAATCTATTGCCACTTTCAAACCTATAACTTGCATTCTATTATTCCAAGGTGAAAAGTAGGTTGTTGCAGCAAGAAAAGAAACTAAAGACTTTATTGTTTCTTTTGTTATATTCTCGGATAACTAGGAACTGGTTTTATATTGAGCTTTGACAAAGGTTGTTGGGTTTACGTGGTACACGGCTAGCACTCCGGGCGTATTTGTTTGACGTGTTTGTGTGAGCACTCGTAGAGGTGATTGTTTTAATCACTTATTTGATTTATTTTGCGGGTGACTACGAGGGTTAGTTTTCTATTTATTTTTCATGTTTTTCTCTTTTCCTTTAATTTGTTTATTATTGATATGTTAATCATAATTGCTTAACTAGATCTAATATCCGCTGTGTACTCGTAGTTAATTGGTTAACTTGATATATATAAATTCCAACATGGTCGACAAACAAATCAACAGAAAACGTGACAGAAACTAAAAGATCGATGGGTTAGAGGTTAGGGTTTTATTGTTTTGCGGAAGCAGTAGAAGTGAAGGATCGATAGGTAGGTTTGATACCATGTAGGAAACTGATAATCGTATTATTGAATCACCGAGTTCAGAATACATAAGATAATATATATTGAGTACAATACATATGGGCCTAATACATACGGGCCTAATCCTAATACTTATCGTCTAACAAAGTGTACGTATACTCTCGGATCAGGTGGTATTGGGTTGTCGGTCGAACAACGGACTAACGGTGTTGTTTCCTTCCCTTCTGGTGCCTCTTTCTCAACTTTCATTCCTGCTTCGGGTTTCAATTATGGTTAGTTTTGTTGTTATTCAATATTTTCAATATTTTAGACCATAAATTGTTGGCTAATATATTTTTTTATAATTGTTACTTTCGCTTTCAGGTTGCGATTATCGAGGTCCACGAGTGTTGGATTTCAGTACACAGACGGTTCGTGTTGTCCACAATACCTTTTCAGCATCATGGTCATCATCTGCGGGCATCTTTACGGATCTAAATCGTTCATGTAGCCTTATTGGCCATTCACGCTCGCTTCCTTGCGTAGCAGTTACTGATCATACTCAGTCCATTCCTCAAGTTCTTGGTATAACATTTGAATTTTTTTTTTTTTTTTTTTTTTTTTTTTTTTTTTTGTTTCTTTTACTTACGGGCCACCTACATTGTGCCCATATATTCTAACTCACTTTTCATTTTTCATGCTTATCTGTTAGCGCTTGGTGCTGTAAGACGTCAAAGAAGTTCAGGTGGCCATTCATTGTTGGACAGAAGTGTTACGGGTTCAGACCCTATGTGTACTGGCACTGCCCATTCAGATTCACTACCCTACCAGGTTCACGTTTTCGATACTCATTCTGTTCTTAAGTTTTAGGTATAATCAGTGTATCACCGAAACGGGAACGACAAAGGGATACGGGGACGATATGGGAACGGGAAACGGCAAAAATAAAAAATTCAAGATACGGGAACGGCATAGATACGGCAATAAAAAAATATAAAAAATTAACAATATATTAAAGAAAATCCAAAATAGATAAATGTTGATTTAAATGTTAAACTCCAAAAATACTACATCTTCCCAAAAGTAATTAATTATCAATAATCAAATCATTTTCAAATTCCGATTCATCTAATGAGAGATCGGCAAACTCCAAAAGCCCTACATCTTCCATTAAATCAAAAGCATCTCCACCCATATGCCACATCTTCACATCATCATTCGGATTCCTTGACAAAAGTCGGAGATTATTATGGATGTAAACCAAGTCTTGAGCACGGCTTGTAGTCAACTTGTTCCTCCTTAGCGAGTGAATAAACGCATAAGTACTCCAATTACGCTCATCACAAGAAGATAAACTAGATTGTCCAAGTAATCTAAAAGCCAAAGTCTGGAGAAAATTAAAGGAGTTTGAGCACCAAAGTTAACCCACCAACTCTTGGGTTCTATAGTACCCATCATTGAAATGATTGTTAAATCAGAAAGAAAAAATCTACTCTTCATTGAAAACATTGCATACTCATCAAGGACTCTCCTATGCTCATCATCATTAGGAAACAACATTCGAAAAAAAATCGTCATTTCTTGTGAAATTTGTGCATCCCTATGTGGAGCACTTCTTGTAGAATCCTCTTGTAACCATGCATCACTATAATATCTACAACATTTAAAAGTCAAAACATAAGTATATAATAGTAATCAAGCATATCGTTTAAAATCATATACCTTGGATTTAAAAAGTGAGCTAAACAATGTAGGGGAGTGTTATTCTTCGCCCATCGAGCGACTAAAATACCAAGCGTAACATCACAAAAGAGACTTAATTGAGATGTCGGATGTTTTTCTTTCTTGTAGATCTCAATCTTCACTTTCTCAATTATCGAATACCACATCTCATACACCAAGTGCAAACATGGTTTGTCGGTGTCGCTAGCTCTAAACATCTCATATATAGGTCCAGTGAAACTAAGAATATATAATACTTTATCCCACCATCCATCATTCACAATCTTTTCTTTAACAAAGTTTGCTTTCACAGTGTCATCTTCTCTATAAGAAGACCATTCTTTGCTTATGACCATAGCTTGAAGACCTGTTTTGATAAGTTTAAAAGGTAGTTCAAGACCTATTGAAAGAGCTTTTGGTGTTGAAACTAGGGACCAACTAGATCAAGAAATAGCAAGGATGTTTTATACCGGAGGTTTACCTTTTAATCTTGCAAGAAATACTACAAAAAGAAAAGGATAATGTGCACAGGCAATTGGAACCCCTTAGGTCTACATGGAAAGAAAAAGGTGTGACTATTGTTAGTGATGGTTGGAGTGATCCTACAAGAAAGCCTCTAATCAATTTCATGGCTACCTCAGGTAATGATCCATTGTTTCTAAAGGCTGTGAATTGTTTTGGGGAAGTAAAAGATATATTTTTTATTGCTGATTTGATGAAAGAAGTCATCAATGAAATTGGTCATCAAAATGTTGTGCAAATCATTACTGACAATGCAGCAAATTGTAAGGCGACTGGACAACTTATAGAGAGTTAGTTTCCTCACATCTATTGGACATCATGTGTTGTTCATACCCTTAATCTTGTTGTAAAGAACATTTGTTCACCAAGTAATGTGGAAACAAATGCACTAGCATATGAACAGTGCAACTGGATAAAAGATGTTCACGGAGATGCGATTGCAATAAAAAAATTCATCATGAACCATAACATGAGACTCTCGATTTTCTATAAGTTTACTCCTCTTAGACAGCTTTCGGTTGCCGATACTCTCTTTGTCTACATCATTGTGATGCTTAAGAGATTTAAACTTATCAAAACGGGTCTTCAAGCTATGGTCATAAGCGAAGAATGGTCTTCTTATAGAGAAGATGACACTGTGAAAGCAAACTTTGTTAAAGAAAAGATTGTGAATTATGAATGGTGGGATAAAGTATCATATATTCTTAGTTTCACCGAATCTATATATGAGATGATTAGAGCTTGTGACACCGACAAACCATGTTTGCACTTGGTGTATGAGATGTGGGATTTGATGATTGAGAAAGTGAAGATTGAGATTTACAAGAAAGAAAAATGTCTGACACTCTCCTACATTGTTTAGCTCAATCTTTAAATCCAAGGTATATGATTTTAAACTATATGCTTGATTACTATTATATACTTATGTTTTGACTTTTAAATGTTGTAGATATTATAGTGATGCATGGTTCCTCGAGGATTCTACAAGAATTGCTCCACATAGGGATGCAGAAATTTCACAAGAAAGGACGAAATATTTTCGAAGGTTGTTTCCTAATGATGTTGAGCATAGGAGAGTCATTGATGAGTATGCAATGTTTTTCAATGAAGAGTGGATTTTTTTCTGATTTAACAAGCATTTCAATGATGGGTACTATGAAACCCAGGAGTTGGTGGGTTAACTTTGGTACTCAAACTCCTTTTCTCTAGACTTTGACTTTTAGATTACTTGGACAACCTAGTTCGTCTTATGCCGAGTGTAATTGGAGTACTTATGCATTTATTCACTCGCTAAGGAGGAACAAGTTGACTACAAGCCGTGCTCAAGACTTGGTTACATCCATAATAATCTTCGACTTTTTCAAGGAATCCGAATGATGATGTAAAGATGTGGGATGTGGGTGGAGATGCTTTTGATTCAATGGATGATGTACGGTTTTTGGAGTTTGCCGATCTCTCACTAGATGCACCGGAATTTGAAAATGATTTGATTATTGATAATTAATTACTTTTGAAAGATGTAGTATTTTTGGAGTTTACAATTTACATCAGCATATATCTATTTTGGATTTTCTTTAATATATTTTTAAATTTTTTATATTTTTTTATTGTCGTATTTATGCCGTTCCCGTATCTTGAATTTTTAATTTTTGCCGTTTCTCGTTCCTGTTTCGGTGCTACACTGATTCCACAATGGAGGTTGATCTGTATGTGTACTTGATGATCCTTGTGTTTCTTGTTGTGTTTTCTTGAGAAGCCATAATAGATATTTGATGGAGATGACGAGAGAGTATGTATATAATCGTATATGTATATGTCGATACTCTAATGTATATGCCGGTTGGGTTCCCACAGGGCCGTCTCGTTGATTTTGGTGGGCCCGTGCCGTAATTACAAATAGGCCCCTTTAAACACAATTTTTTTGAACACATCTGGTGACTGATTACAATTTTATATATTTGTGCGGGGATTATATTGATGTACGATGTTATGATTGATTGTCATTTCAATAATGAACAAATTTATGTATGCTATTAGGTACTATTATGTATGTTACTACTTCAAAAGAAAATATCAAATGTTGATGAATTTAATTGACAATTAAAATTTTAAGCTTGAAAGACTTTTTAACTTCAAAAACACAGTTAAACATTCAAAATAACAAACTTTCGCTTCTTTTCTAAAAATATTTATATAACATGATTTACTAGAATGTGGGCCTCCATTGGAGATTAGCAGCATGTAAATAATGTAAATAAAATAGGATAAAACAATGATACGAAATCTGGGCTTTCAATTGTTTATATGTGTATAACGGATGAAATTTGTGGCCCAAGGTAAAAGGGGGCCCTGTGCCATTGCACAGGCTGGACACCCCTTGAGCCGGCCTTGGGTTCCCAGCCTTTTGGAATAAAAAAGCCCATTAAAACCCAAAAGAAACGGCTTGGAAACTTCTTGGAAATCCATAAACGGCTAGGAATTTCATACGAAACATTTCGAACATTAGGGAAACGTTTTGGGGGAGTATCCATTCCCACCCCGTTTCCAAACGGGAACACCGGCCTTGTAGGCGTTTCGGTGCTTCACTAGGTATAACAGACTCAAGAGGTTTGCTTTTTATTTTATTTTTATTATTATTATTTTTTTAATCTATATATCCGTTCTATTGTTACTGTATATTGTGACAACAATTCTTTTCTTCATGTTTATGTGTTAGCACTTGGTGCAGTTGCGCGGTCTCCAGGCTCACTAGAATGTCCTACTCCTATGAGGCCCCATCACAGTAGGTCACGTACGGCTTCAAATAATGCTGCTGGCCGTGCGACACGACGCGCCTCCATTCATACAGGTACTATCATAATAATATGGTCGTAAACCTAAAAGAATGTTTTGCTACTATATTGGTAACTTGCTATAGATTTTTGTCTCAAGTTCACAACAACTTATAAACCCGCAAAAATATTATGCAGATGATTTTATTATATACGTTGCCACGTACCAGGCGCCTCCTAGTTGTTTTTATTATATATGCCCCTTAAATAAATTTTAGGAAGGTATTCATCTAAGAGTTAGCATATAAATCGATTTGATAGTTGCATCACAGATTCACAGCCATTATACTTTTCAGTGGTATCACATAAAGTCTCTTCACTTTGTTTTATTTCATCAATAGTAACTTAAAAGTTACAAAATTAAGATACAATCTTAAACTTATATAGAAATCCAAATATGTTAGCTAGAGAATACAAGTCAATCTTGTTTGCAATCCAAAATAACGAAGAACTATTAAGTTTGGGAAATATGTCTTTATTCATAACTGGTTCCGCCATCTCCACATAGCAAACACCTTGAAGAACCTTTGATATGCTCTGCAGTTTCTGCCACGCTCTGACAAAGGGGGCACAAAGATTCTAAATACCTCTAGTCTCAAAGGTTCGAAGGGCTAGGTGGCCTATCATGAGTTGCCCGCCACATGAAAACATAGGAGGAACAAAGCATCCCAGTTGAAGTTTTTACCCAAACAATTCGTCATTAAGAGCCGATAATGGATTGTATGAGAGAGACTTCTAACCGGGAAAAGTTGTTTTCGGTCCAACGACCATTCCA